>UESW01003838.1:359583-499837 GCA_900491605.1 Calamus simplicifolius | reverse complement strand
AATTTTTCTCTAATAACTTTCTTTATCTAATACTCTCCTTATTGCTGATAACAAAAAAGGGGGAGAGATGGTTGAATATGCAAAAAAAAAGACTTGAAATTTTAATGAGAGATGGTTGAATATGCAAAAAGAAAGAAAGAAAGGGGAGAAATGATTGTTTATGCAAAAAGAAAGAGACTTGAAATTTTAATCAGTTCAATTAAAATTTTTTTATATATAGGGGGAGCTATTCAATGCAGGGGGAGCTTAACAACAAGCTTAATTGCAATTTTCTGTACATTTAGTTTAAATGTTCATAATTGATGGCTTATATAGAACTCATGCATAATTTTAAAAGTTCACTTTGAATATTGGCATCAAATCCTTCATTAAAAATGTTTTAAGCTTTAAAATGACTATAATCTTTAGTTCGAATGAATTTTTTGAATGCATATACTCAAAGTTTTTGTTATCATCAAAAAGGGGGAGATTGTTGACCCAATTGATGATTTTGATGATTAACAAAACTATTTGAGTATAACAATTGAAGGCTCTAATGATTTTGATTAAGTTTTTCAGATTATAAGTCGATTGAATGATCAAAATCAGGAGTTAAATCTTGTTCTGGATCGAATCTAATGTCTAGGTAAGATTGCAGACATTAGAGTCGACTCCGAGAATCACAGAGCCGACTCCAGTATCTGGCACGGAAGTTAGAGTCGACTCCGAGACTGTTAGAGCCGACTCCAACAGAAAAGACAGAACGTTGATTTTTCTGGCCCCGACTTAGAGTCGACTCCGGGTCTGTTAGAGTCGACTCCAGAAAAGTTTCTTGTCGACCCAGAAAAGTCAGAGACGACTCCAGAATTAACGGATTAAAGTGTTTCGAGTTAGAGCCGACTCCAGAAAAGTTAGAGTCGACTCCAACCCACCTGGAACGAAAAATCAAATTGCCAGATCAGCTCTAACGGTAATATTTCTATTTTACTTTATTTCTAACGGATATATTTTGTTGCAAGGTACACTCCAACGGATAGTTTTCTTCCAAAAATGGTTTGAAAGAAATCTATAAAAAGGGAAGACTATCATTCAAAAACAAGAACGGAAAAACAAAGAAGAAAAACGGAAATAGAGAAATCCCAATTCAAAAATCCGAAAAAGAGAGAGCCTGAATCTCAAGAGAAAAACCTTCTAGCTCAAATCCACTCCACTCCAAAAAGCTCAAGAGGAATCCAAGGCATTCAAATCAAAGTTTTGGTGGATTTCCCAAATTGGAGAAAGAGGATCAGTTTCTTGCTTTTCAATCCTTCTCAACTGCTTCAACTGTGAAGAATCGGAGCTGAGGCTTGATTCAATCTAGCAAGGAGAAGAAGAAAAGAAAAAAGAAGAAAAGCTCAAAAGCCAACCAACTACAAATCAGGCTTTTCTAAACCTTGTTCATTTACTTGATTATTTGCTCATTGAGGAGCTGTGTACTTGAAAAAATATTTCTTTTGTTTGTGTCTAGTTCAATCTGGGGGATTGAACTAGTGGAGGTAGTCTTACCTCGGTACAAGCTTGGTATAGCTTGTGTTAGGGTTTTTGTGCTGGTGAGCCCGGAAAACCGGCTGGGTTCGTTGTGATCCCGGAAAACAACAAGTTTGAGTTGTGAGCTTGTAAAACAACTCGGCTGTAATCAAGGAAGATTATAGTGTGGACCCAAGTGAATCTTGGGAGTGGACGTAGGTGTTGGATACACCGAACCACTATAAATATTTGTGTTTGCCGTGTCTCCTTTATCTCTATCTCTATCTCTATCTTATTGATTGTATTTTGTTTTTGCATCTGCATTCACTTTCACTCACACTAAGCAAACAAATATTTCAAAAGGTTTAAATTTTTTTTAAGAACCCAATTCACCCCCCCCCCTCTTGGTTGTCATCTGGGCCAACAGATATGCATTAGAATTAGCTTGTCATATTCTTAATAAGGTTCCAAGTAAGTCTGTTTCTAAAACTCCACATGAGATGTGGTATGGACATAAACCGGTTATCACCTATCTGAGAGTCTGGGGGTGTCCGGCTTATGTGAAACGTGCAAAATCAGACAACTTGAACCCAAATCTGACAAATATTTTTTCATCGGCTATCCAAAAGAAACCAAGGATATTACTTCTACAATACTTTAGAAAAGTTGTTCATTAGTAATAGAGCAGTTTTTTTGAAAAGGAGTTCCTTAGTGAAGGAACAAATAGCTCTAATATTGAACTTGAGGAAGTTCATCAAGTAGAAGGAACAACACAAACCAGTGAACCCTTAGAATCTAAGTTGATTAGATCAACTCAAAACCCATTTTAGATGCACCATTAAAGCGATCTGGTAGAGTACCACATCAACCGGACAGATACTTAGGTTTCTTGGTCCAGAATGAAGATCCTGTTGAACTCGATGAGAACAAGGAGGATCCAATCACCTATATGGATGCTATGCAAAGGACTGACTCTAATAAATGGCTTGAGGCCATGAAATTCGAACTTGATTCCATGAAGAACAATAATGTATGGACATTAGTTGACCCACCCGAAGGGATAAAACCCATAGGGTGGAAGTGGGTTTTCAAGAGGAAAAGAGGCACAGACGAAAAGGTTGAGACCTATAAAGTACGTCTGGTTGCTAAGGGGTATCGTCAACATTATGGTATTGACTATGACAAAACGTTTTCTCCTGTGGCAATGCTGAAATCCATTCGGATTATGCTAGCTATAGCAGCACACTTCGATTATGAGATTTGGCAGATGGATGTTAAAACCGCTTTTCTAAATAGTGATTTAGAAGAACAGGTGTATATGATACAACTTGAAGGTTTTATATCTGAAGATGAGTCTAAAGTGTGCAGGCTACATAAGTCTATTTATGGACTTAAGCAGCATCTAGGAGTTGGAACATACGATTTGATAAAGCGATCAAATCTTATGGCTTTATTAAGAATAAAGAAGAACCTTGCATTTATAAATGGGCTAACGATTCCGTTATTGTATTTCTTGTATTATATGTGAATGATATTCTCTTAATCGGGAATGATATCCCTACATTACAAGGAATAAAGATATGGTTATCATCACAATTCTCCATGAAAGATCTGGAAGAAGCATCATACATCCTAGGGATGAAGATCTATAGAGATAGATCTAAAAGGATGCTTGGTTTATCCCAATCTACGTACATTGATACTGTGCTAAAGAGGTTTAGCATGGAGAATTTCAAGAAAGGCTATCTTCCGATAGGCCATGAAATTTATCTTTCTAAGAAGGATTGTCCGACAACTCCTAATGAAAGAGAACATATGAGTCGAATTCCATATGCTTCGGCAGTGGGATCGATTATGTACATCATGACATGTACAAGATCAGATGTGGCATACTCACTAGGAGTAGTGAGTAGATACCAATCTGATTCAGGAGAAAACACTGGCAAGTTGTTAAGATAATCCTTAAGTATTTGAGAAATACTAAGGACCAGTGGTTAGTCTATGGAGAGTCTGATTTGAAACTTGTTGGATATACTGATTCCAGTTTCCAATCAGATCATGATGATAGCAAAAGTATATCGGGTTTCGTGTTTATCCTAAATGGTGGAGCTGTTTGCTGAAAAAGTTTCAAGCAATATACAGTGGCAAATTTGGTGTGCGAGGCAGAGTACATCGCTACATCAGATGCTGCGAAAGAAGCTATGTGGATATGAAAGTTTATCTCGACCTTGGGGTGGCACCTTCCATAGATGGACCAGTCCTATTGTACAGTGATAGCACTAGTGCCATAGCTAAAGCAAAGGAACCACGAGCACATCAGCGCACCAAGCACATACTGTGCCGGTTTCATCTTATACGAGAGATTGTAAACTGAGGTGATATAAATCTTCAGAAGATTGATGGAAAAGAAAACCTAGGTGACCCATTTACTAAAGCACTCAGCATCAGGGAGTTTGATGACTATAAATTGAAGATGGGTATTAGATACTGTAATGAGTGGCTTTAGGCTAAGTGGGAGTTTGTTGGGAATTGTATCCTAAAGCCAATCATTTGATGATTGTGCTAATGTAAATTGTATATAATTTATATATTATAAAAGTTATCTGGCAGTTTATTCATTACAAGAACATCTTCTTAAAACTCCTAATAGTAATGAAGCCCTCAGGATCTTCCTTCACGATAAAGGAGGATTTATCTTTGAAGGTCCTTAAAAGAGTTACGACCAAATGATATATTATGACAGGGCTATAGTACTATCAATTATAGGACATTGTATATCATATTTGTTGGTTGTCCTCTTAACCAAGGAGTGTAGAGACACTAGTGTGACATACATGTGAAAGTGTAGGAGTACATTTCACCGAACGTGACTCATTTTTGGATACTCTGCTGTCAAGAGTTAATCCGAGAAGATATGGGTATAAGTATCCTTTAGACCTGAAGATCACAATCGGTGACTTGCAAGCAACTCATTGTACTTAGATGCCGGACCATCTAAATTTATAATCCAGCTACGAAAGGTTATTGGGTGCAGTCAAGTACTTGTGGTAGTTAGTTGTGGATCGAGATGGAATTTAACCTATCCCGTTAAAAGGAGAAATGCTTGTGTTTCAATTTAGCAAGACCTTGGCCAAGGCACTTCATGTGAAAGTCACATGATCACTAAAATTGAAATCACTTTATGGATTCGCTATTTAGAGTTAACAGGCTCTTAAGCCATCCTTAGCATTTATGGTCAAGAGGATGAATTATACGGTAACTATTTCTTAGGGTTCTTGGAGTTTGCTGGTAACTCTTCGACCTATCCGGACGTCGGGTTCCATTGCTAGATGGGCACATCGATTAGTATAGAAAGTTTTTCTATGCTACCGGCTTAGGTTCGAACCTAGAGAGTCACACGCATAGAAGTTTCCTAGGATGATCTATTTGTTGATCAACGATTGAGAATCGTATATGATTTAATTAATCAATTTGATTGATTGAATTATCTCAATTGGGTCAAGTATAAGTGAATAAGATTCAATTTGGTTTAAGTCTATTAGAATGACTAATCAATTTTAAATATTGATTTGAAATTAGACTTGATTTAGATTTAAATAGATTCAGGACTAGCCAAATTTGATTTGGGCTAGGACCATGATCTATGTGGGCTCAGTCTAATAAATTCAGATCAGATTAAACCATCACCTGAACCCAAACCTCTCGCATAAGTATCTCATATGATGAGATAACTAATGTCTGAGAGATTAAATTCTCATTTAGAATTTAATGTATTAATTTAATCATCTTCAAACCATTTTCATCGGAATTCTAAGTGTTAGAATTAAAGTGGAATTAATGTGCCTCTTTGAATCAACCAGGTGATGGAATTCTAAGTGTTAGAATTTACATCTCTTTAGTTCTCACCGACGTCGGAATTAACAAAACGCCATGTCTCCTTGGTTTTCACCGAACGTCGGAATTAACCAAGCATTGCGGCTCTTTGGTTCGCATCTCTTTGCTTTTTGCTAAACGATGGAATTCTTAATGTCAGAATTCAATGGGCAGGCTAAAATGAGACTATAATAGAGGACATCCCTCACCAGATTACACAGAACAACAACGCACGACATGTCGTGGATTGTAATTCTAAAAATGTTAGAATAGAAAATCCTTGTGATTCTGGTGTTAGCAAAACTTGGTGGATCTTGGAGGAAGATTCAAGTGGGAGGATTCAAGATCAGCAAAGTCGTTTTTCCGCGAGCTAGTACTCTCAGAAATCCGATCATTCGGGGCTTCGTGTGGACGATACTAGAGGCCGGATGATTGAACGACTGCAGAGCACAAAAGGATTTACCAACTACCCTTAAGGTAAGTGATATGATCCCTAAACCTTAAAGCATGATTCAAGGCAAGAAGTATGACTTCTTACGTTGAGGATCAAGATATGATCTTGATGATTATTTATATGTATATTTTAGATCAAGCGATCCTATATATAGTAAAGATATGATCTTGATGCATATTAGATAGATTAATATGTAATCTTTTAGCTTCCGCATTGATAATAGTTATCAAATTTTAAAAATATGCATGCCTCAGAGTTTATTTCTCCCTACAACAATCGCCCCCTTTGGCCTTGGCAGCATCGCCGCCATCTTTAGCCTCGAACCCTTTGAGGAATGCATCATACGCCGCCTCCGTGACTTCATTGTTGAAGTCAATGGAACCCCTGAAGGGCTCCATGGCCTTGGCGGCCTTGACTTTGGCGACCTGGGCCTCGGCCCTTGCCATGGAGGTCTCCTCCTTCACTCAGGCAGCCTCCTCTCTGACTCAGGCAGCCTCCTCCTTCGCCACCTATGCAATAACCTCGGCGGCTTTAATATTTGCCTTGGCATCCTTGGCCTTTGCCTCTGCTAGCTCCCTCCCTAGCTTGGCTCCTTTGAGTCGGCTTTCGAGTGCCATCACCTGAGTCGTGGCGTCGGCTCACTTTACCTCGATGGTGCCAAGGACTCGGCCTCCTCTTTGGCCTTCTTCTTCACCTTCGCGAGCTGGGCCTCGAACCCTTAGCTTGCTTCCAAGGTGGCTTGGAGGTCCTGGTCTTGAGCTGCCTTGCGGGATGGCAGCGAGCTCTGACTTTGCATTCTTTGCCTTGATCTAGGCGATAGCAACCCTACCTTGAGCAACACGATAAGTCTCTGCAGCCCAAAGACATGCCTCCTAGATGGCAAAGACACCGTTCATCATTTGCAAGACAAAGCAACGGGAGTCAGCACACCAAGCTATCAAAAATGTCAATCAAAAATGTGAGTCAAAAATCACTTACTTGGAGCATTTGAGGGAAAAGATCACTTAGGATCTCACCAATGTCTTGGTGATGGGTCTCCTTCTGGTTTTTTGGGAGCAAGATCAACTTCAACAATCACTCTGCCAACCAATTATCGTAGAATGCGAAAGCCCCCAGGGGAACTTAGAGGAAATCCTGATGTTTTTCCCCTCCTCGGTGCGCTCGATGGTTGTTGGCTCCCCCTTGGGAAGCTCTTCGGCCGCGGACGGGCCTGGGAAAGTCATTGGGGGGAATCGATGGGCTGGTGGGGCCACCGAAAACCACATCTTCTGTAGCTAGTGCATCTCTGACAGATGGGGGCACTGCTGCGGATATGAGAGTTGCCACCACCATGGTCACAGATACTCGGGCCATCACTGGCCTGACACTCCTGACTGGCGGAGGAGCTTCCTACGCCCTTCACTTCACCACCACTACCGAGTATACAGTCGAGTTGGGGTCCATCACCTTGGATCGAGCCATTGGGGTCTCTCTAGTTGGGGCTACCCCGCCATGGGCCCCTAAGGTCGAGGCGATGCTAGGCATGATGAAGTGGTTTCTTCACCTCATGTTTCCCCACGTTGCCGATTGCCCCTTCTTTTTTCTTGCTGACCTCTTTCATCTGACCAGGTGAGAACTTCATCTCCACGATGAGTACACAGAAGGTTAGAGAAGAGAGGGAGAGAAGAGAAGAAAGAACAAAGAAGGAAGAATGCCCTTGCACTCACCTAGGGTCAGCACCGGGCTCACGCTGACTTTGAATAAGTTTTTCTTTGATAGGAGATCCCGGCAGGAAGGGATTTGGGAGTTCAACAACTAGTCAAACACCTCCCTGTTGGCCTGCTCTACATCCGAGTCCTTATTTGGGGACTAGTCCAGCTCCCTCCACCTCCCTCGCACTCCACCTATGTGGGCAAGAAGAAATGAGACTTCCATCCCTTGATGGAAGAGGAGAGATCGAGTTTGAGTACTCTTCCCTGTCGGGGAGCAAAGAACCACTATCCCACTTGAGACGGATGGCATCAAAGGGACTACATGGTTCAGAACAAGGAGACTCTAGCCACTAAGCCATGGAATGACAAAGCACTATAAATGCACAGATAATCCTAAAGGAGCTCGGGGATAACTATGCCAAAACCAGGTCATACTTCTTTAGGAGGTTCACTATAAAGGGATGAAAAGGAAGGCAAAGTCCTACCTTAAGGAATTTCTCATACAGGGTGATCCCTCCGAGGGGGCTGGCCATCACCCTGTCATCAAGCCCAGGTGCAGACAACCTAATTTTTTCCGGCACCCTATATACAATCCTAATTCCTTCCACCTCTGATTGGATCATAGTCGAAGAAATACTCTCCGAACTAGTTGGACTTGGAGTGGTTGTTAGTAATAGTGCCCTAGGCCTATTATATGGACATGGTATTTTGAATATTTATGAGTATTTACTATTATCATAATTTGCATGTTTATTATATAATAATGTCCTTGAATAATATTATTAATTATTCTAAATATCTCTAATCGGTTATTGTTGTGAGAATAATAATAAATTAAGATTAGTATGAAATTTGATTGATATTCATGGGATGAATATGTGTATGAGATACAAATAAATTTATATGTATTTGTTGAGAACAAATATTGGACAAGACCCGCCTTGAGATTAATACATGGATCAAAGTCATAAGTTAATCTCTAGTAGTTGTCATTAAATCCTTAGACCTGAGATTGCTATAGTTCTCAACATGAGGAATATTATGTTTTGATATAATCAAACGTTGTCTTTAATCGGATGATTATAAAGATTATGCTTGAACATAATAAGAATCATGTAGTGAGATATGAGTGATTAAGATGGAATTTGTCCCTCTTATTATAAGAGAGATATCTCTGGGCCCCTCGATGATTGAGACTGAGAAATGCATGGCCGTGCTCAAATGAATTGATGAAGATCAATATCATTTGTTTAGTCAGTCTAATTAGGTTTCGAGAAATTAAAGATAGAGCGATATAAGGTTGACTTTTTCCATGCCTTATATTCTATTAAGATATCATGTGACAAAAGGATTATGTCATTAGCTACTTTAAGGTTGTCTCGGAACATGAGCTTTTCATTTAACTTGGGTAGTCATGATGTCTTGCTAGAGGCCACTTATGACTTATAGGATCAAAATATGATTTAGGCCTACTGCTAACGTTAATTGAACCTATAGGGTCGCACACTAAGAACGGACAATAATGGTTACGGTTTGTTACTCTCTATAGTAATTTAAAATGATGAGATTATTTTAAATTACAAATAATAATTAGTTGTTATTTAGATTTGAGTTTAATTTTGAGAAAATTTAAATTCATAATTTAAATAATTAATTAGTTATATTTTCTTATTGGATAAATAAATAATCCATAAAGGTTTTGGTTAAAAATATAAATTCCTTATTTGGTAAGGATTAGGATTTAAATTGTTATTATTTAAAAAGAGTTTTAAATAAATATTAATTAAAATCCTAGTTAACCAAAAACCCCTAGCAGACTTGTATATATATGATATATGTTTTTAATGTCTATTGGGGCATTTGAAAGGTCGTGTCTATTGGGCATTTGAAGGTCGTGTCTTTTGCCTTAAAATAGAAAAACAGAGAGTTGAAGACGATGATTTGTTTTTGTGAAAAATAAACTTTGAACTAGCATTCAAAAACTATTTTGGTGTCCGTTCGTGTGTGGATACTTGTAGAGGGTGGTCGTCTTTCTGAAGGCAGCACCTTTGAAGATCCGAGCAAACCCAACACAAGAACAGACGGATTACATACTAATCAACAAAAGGTAATATTTTTCGTTTATCCTTCTTTCGTTTTTATGAAATGCATGTGATCCTTGGTGGGTTATGGAATAAAATTATTTTTTTTGCTGCCATTTTATTCCAATTAGATTGAGATTTTCTATTCTGTAATCCAACAGTGGTAGCCTGAGGAAGCACTGGACAAGCCGGAGTCACCGAGGCTCACAAATCACTATACTGCCAACCCTACGGTGTATCCAAAGCGAGCATCGTCCTCAAAGGAAGAAGAGGAGCTTTCTATCATGGGCTCTTTGCCCTTCCTACGGGGAGGGTTAGGGTCCATAACTACTCTAAAGGAAGGCAAAAAGAACCTAAGGGAATGACCTAAAGGAAGGAGGAAACCAACCTGTGTAACAAGGAAAGGCACCCGAAAGACTTAGAGAGCGAAGGGAGGAGAAGGAGCTATGTTTCTCTCTCTAATAGCACTAGAAGTATAGAAGGCTTGATAGAAAAGATGGAAGGCTTGTATTCAAATGTTTTCAAAATAAAAAACTTATCCCACCCGATGGCACGACCATGTGGATGATCATGATTAGGAGTTGGCATCTCAATTGATGAATGACTCTTCACCGCTCGAAAAGCGACGTTTTGGTGGTGCTTGGGCAAATGCAATTTGTGGTGGGGCAATGATGGCGTGCAGCACCTCGCTGATCGAAAATGTCGCCTCGATTTTATGCGATGACTTGTTGTCTGCCGATGGTACCATATCCCACTCCCTCACCCCTCTCTTTAGTGTGAAAAGACACCGCTTTCCAGAAGGCATGCCCTCCGCGCATGTTAGGTACTATGATCAATGATGCCCGAATCTTGATGCGATAAAGCTCTACACTCCTTTTGCTTGACAGATGCAAGGCACGTGATCCCACAAGCTTAGGAGTGGAGGGCATCGGATGGGGCAATGCCCAATCAAAAGTGATGATCAGGATCTCTAGTCGGCCATCTAGGTAGGATCTCTAGTTGGCCACCCGGGAAGGATCTTAAGTCGACCACCCATATAGGATTTTCAGTCGGCCATCTGGATAGGATCTTCAATCGGCCACCTGGATCAAACTCCCTCTGGGGCCGACGTGCATGACCCCTACCCCTCATAACGGTCTACACGATCCTGAATCAGAACAAAAATATTTTCTCCACTATGGATGTGGGGGGCAAATTCTGTTAATTCTGTTATGGCCACCCATGCCCCAGAACGTGCGCTGTAACATTCTATTATGCCACGAGCTCCATAAACTCCCATAAATTGGTAAGAGGGATCTTCGACCAGTAAGAACACTTAAACACTTGCACAGAGGGAGATTCCTTTCAAACACTAAAACTTTTTTTCAAGCTTAGGGTTGTTGCCGAGGACTCTAACTTGAGCATCGGAGTATCCCCGCTGAAATTCCCGGCTCAAATTTTTTTACAGGTTTTCGATTGAGGAAAGCCCATCAAAGGATCCTTGGTCCGTCGGAGAAGATGATCGGAGGCTCGCCGATGGTTAAGAAGGTGTCTTGGCAATAATAATAATGCATTCGCAAAATAATATAGGTTGGTTGTTTGCATTGCATAGACTTAAGCAAGAGTCATCGTTGCAATGAGATATTTTGATATTTATCTATGCTGAAGTATAATGCCAACATAAAATGTGAACTTTGAACTTATTATTATTATTTTTCCAAAGAGTGGGTTTTTTTCTCTAATATGATTTGTTTAAGTCTTTGCACATCATGCGTGATTATTAATCGTGCATATTTGTGACCGTACATACAATGTAAAAAAATAAAAATGCTTTCAGCTAAAACTAAAGTGGGCTATTATGGCCTTACCTGCAGTTGAAACTACGTTTAGCTCAGATATACATAAGCAACTGATGCAAACAAATAGGCAAGTGGTGCACTTGAAATGGAGGCCGATGCACATGTAAAATGTGTCAGTGTATAATAGAGTTCCTGTAAAGTTTTAAGAAGGCTATTTCTTAAAATTACACGTTTATGCAATAAAATAAGGCATGTTTGTTATTGTTGTTTTTTTTATATTTATCTTCACCAATCAGTGAAATATTGCATAAAAAATTGATTTTGATGATAACAGTTCTAGAGAGTTATTTTTTAAACCGGATCTTTTGGCATCGGTTTAACAAGATGAGTTTTTATAAAAATGGTGTTAAAGTGAAAAACACCATTTGAAATAGCATTTTTCACTTTCACCTCATCCCTCCCGCTTCGCTCCGTCAACAGCTTCAGCTCATATGATGGCGTGGTGGAGGCTGGAGTAGAAATCACCACTATGAGTGGCGATTTCAGCAATCACCACTTAAAGTGGCGATTTCTATGAACTAAAATCGCCACTCGAAGTGGCGATTTCAAAGTAGAAATTACCTCTCCAAGTGACGATTTCAGTAGACTATCTCGCCTCCAAGGAGCCCGATATCTCCCACCGCTTGCCGACATTGCTCCTGGTTTCAGTGGAGATCGCCCTAGCCCCCTGCTCACCACATTACTCCCAGGACCCCACTCCGTCGCTCACCTCTCCGCTTAAGCTTTATCTCGTCGGGCTGCAAGTCTCGCCCTCTCTTATCGGACCATCCTCCGCGATCCATCCTCGTCTTCAACTCGAGTCACCGTGACGCCCTCCATCCGAACGATTGCGTCTTTGGCCCGAGAGCCGAGCCATTTTCCCTTGACGAGTCGGTCCAGCCATTGTCGCATGGACTCCGCCCTCAGTCCCTTCCAAGTAGAGATTCACATGCCTTCCTTAGTAGAGATTCAAAGGAGCAAAGAATTGAAACAAAACTAGTAAAGATGGAGGGCCATAGATTTAGGAGACTATCTGAGAATGTATTTAGGATCATATTTCATGTATTACTGTGTTGTTGGCATTTAAAATGTGCTAAGAAGTCAACTTTTTAGCCTTGTTATTTTTTCTCACTGGAAAATACTAAATCTTCCACCATGGAAGCCTGCGACTTCTGCTGGCATGCTAACGCAACCACTACTTAAAATGTGGACTGCTTGCTTTATTGCCTTGTGATTGGAAATAACGCTGAAAAAGATGGTCTCTGCAATGAGGACCATATTTGGTGTTTGACAATATTGATGTAGCAGCTTTATGCCAATCATTTTTACAAGCATATTTGTCTCTTTACAGAACCAGCTCAACAGAATAAGGGTAAGGCGATCATACTGGGTGATGCTTCTCGGATACTGCGAGATCTTTTTGCCCAAGTACAATCACTTAGAAAGGAAAATGCTGCTTTGCTAATTGAATCAAGCTATGTAAGTTCCTCAAACCTGGCATTTCTTAGCTTAAATTTAAGAATAATGCTCTTTAATTATTCCTGTGACTTTTATTTGAAACAAACAATCATCAAATAACATTTAGTAGTATAATTAGCAGACTTTTTAAAAGAACATTTTTATCCTTACTGTTTCAAGAAAAGAGAAGAAGGCTAGTCTGTGAAAGAAAAGAAAAAAAAAAAAAATCTGAAGGTCAATTGATGTAAATTTTCAAATATGGTAGCAGTGGGAGTTTTTAGCTCCCCTCAGCACACTATTAAAAACATTCGAGAGATTTATTGTCAAATTACCATAACAAAAGCCCCCGTCATGTACCAATGTCCATTTCTCTGGCTCCAACTTTAATATCCAAATCAAGCTTCTGCATTGACTCTTTTAATTCTTTCCATTAGAAAATTAAACTTTCGAAGCTGATGTTCGCTTCCCGCTTTTCATACTGCCCTTTTTAACTAAACATTTGAGAATCTCGAGTTAAAATGACTACATGCATGTCTCAAACAATATCGATGATAAGCTCTTGGTGGAGCCCATCCAATTTCATTATCAGCTATGATACTTAGTATATCTGGATATCGATAAAAAATAAGACAAATGTCATTTCCATCTTTCATAACATGCCTTCTAAGCCTCAGCAAAAATCGGCTCTAGCTAGCTATACACTCTTCATCTATAATTGCATAGGCCAATGGAAATATCCTATTATCAGCATCAATGCTTGTCGCAATGAGCATCTTCCCCCTATACTTTCCATAAAGATATATTCCATCAATAGAAATCACCGAGCGACAATACCGAAACCCTTTAATGGATGGATGAAATGCTCAAATACATAATTCAAGATTCGTACAGAAGAACTTGCTTCACTGTAGAAATTCCAATATACTACTGTTCCAAAGTTTGTATTCTACAGTGCAAGCATGTATTTAGGAAGCTTTGCATATGACGGTTCTCATTCACCAAATATATCAATCAATGCCTTCTGCTTTCCATGCCATGCATTGAAATATGATACCGTATAGTGAAATTGTTCCGCAATAGTTGCTATAATAGCTTCAATATTCACACTTGGATCTTTCTTCACAATGTGTCAAACAACATAACTAATAACTCAAGAACTAATATGTTTGTTATTCCGAGTTAAATTATTGAATAAACAAGAGTGCGGCCCATCATACCTTGTGATCTCAAAAAATCCATGCTTCTTCAACTTTGTAGCACGCAACCTTCATTGACAACTTTAAGCAGTACTTGAAGAGGCACATTTCACATACCGAATAATTTCTTTGACTCCACCACATTATATGTGCGATGCTTCTTGATGTGATATATTTCACATGCTCTCTTCAGTTCATCTTTAGTATTAAACAATAATCCTTTAGCAAACTCAGTCATTGATTGATCTCAAAATTGAGAATTGAAGGACAACTCTCTTGGAGTACTAAAACATCCGTCATCATGCAAATTCAACTCATTATAAAATTCTGTACTTGTTCATATGCAAAGGCTTGATGATCATGTACCTAAGTTGGAATAGGTTCTGGATGACTGTATACAGGAATGAAACTAAAGCTAGTGTCATGAACTATATTATCTCCATATGACTCTTCATCTTCATTTATCTCTTCATTTGAGTCATCATGTTTAGGCTAATAGTCATCATCTGCACTCTCGTCTGACTCCATTCCCCGATATCAGTGTTGAACTGATTGTTTACCACATCATCGCTCTACACTGCTAGCATAAATCCTTCAATCATTGAGAAATTCACTAGAGTCCTAACATGTTCTTGCTGCTAAGCTATAGGAGAATTGTCCTGAACATTCTCTGTATGATCAACACTATATGGCTCTGGAACATCATCTTTGAAAACATATAGTTTAATATACTGATATTCTAAAAATTTTGAGGGAAATGTTAACATATCCTCCACATTGTCGTCATCCTCAATTAGATGAAGCACATATTTTTGATACAATGTTGGAGATCTTCATATCAATCTGACAATATATCTTTGTACTAAAATTTTTAAAACAGTATGTATCGATCAACTAACTCAGCAAAACGTGTTTCCGTGCTCAATTTTAAACATTTACGTGGAGGTTGATTATAATGTATCCCTTTTGGCCATGTTCAATTGATCTATCAAAATATAGCAGAACTCTTACGATTTTTATCTAAAAAAAGGTGATCAAAATTTATCTCAGATCAGCTATAAATAAATAAAAATTTAAAAATATATTTATTTTAGTACCATTTAGCATATAATGTCTGTGATAGATGGTTAAGTCCTTAACTGGGCTAGTTTGTTATGGTGTTTGAATTCCTCAGGGAATAAGGAGGAGCCATTTAGTGCTCTCTTTCAACTCGACAGCATTCAAAAAAAAAAAAAAAAAAAGAAGAAGAAGTTCAAATTATATTATCAGCCGCATTTGCGGGAATGTGGCTAAAATAGAGCCATAAAGCTATAGCCCTCCACATGTCCTCATCCTTTACTAGTTTTGTTTTAATTCTTTGCTGCTTTGAATCTCTACTAGGGTCATGTAAATCTCTACCTAGAAGGGACTAAGGGCAGAGTCCACATGACAATGGCTAGGTTGACTCATCAAGGAAGAATGGATTGGCTCTCGGGCCGAAGATGTGATTGTTCGGACGAAGGGCATCATGGGACGACTCGGGCTGAAGACGAGGATGGATTGCGGTGGTCCGATGAGAGGGGGGCAATTGTAGGAGGCGAGCGACGGAGTGGGGTCCTAGTGCAGGGGTTTGGGGTTTAAAACTAGGAGCAGTCAAGCTCCTAGGACACGGTGGAAAACCGAGAGAAGCGATTGAAGTCGCCATTTGAAGTGGTGATTTCTACTCTAGTGAAATCATCATTTGAAGTGCAATTTTACTCGGGCCTCCGCCACACCAGCGAAAGCTTTTCAATAATAGAACGAAGAAAGAGATGAGATAAAAGTAAAAAATACCATTTAAAATGGTATTTTCTATTTTAACACCATTTTAACAAAAACTTTGTTTTTCATCTTTTTCTTTTAAAAACGGTGCCAACAAAACATCAGTTTAAAAAATGACTCCAATTCTAGAAGTCTTAAGCTATTCGCCCATTAGAGTCATTCTCACATATACTTCCCACTGTGGCAGGTTGTGAGGTAGGGTACGATTTAAGCAGCATACGGTTTAACAAGGTTTATAGTGTTTGCTTGAAAAGTAAATAAACATGAATACTATCTGGATTGATTTATATATAGAAATAAGAAAAAAAATAATTCATAATATTGACTAAAATTTAGATATGATGTATTAATTTTTTTTTTTTTTTTGTTGAAACAGTTAAATTTTCTCTTTTGGAACGGCGTGCATTGTATTTTGTGAAATGGGTGCTGAAAGGCTGATAAGACCGTGTCCCATGTCTGCGACATCATCAAAGAGCTGTTGTTGGCCGAAAGTTATGGGAGGGATTAGATTCCATAACGATTCTCTATTTTTAAAAATTAAAAATTAACGTCTAACCTTTAGTTTATTTTTAAAATTTCGGTTGTCGATCAATTTGTTCGGGAGTGAGACTGTTCAGTACAGACAGCCGCACAGTATCGGTCATTCGATCGGTGCACGCCGCGCGAACTGATATAAAAATTTTTCTGACGCCGGAGGTAAACCCAACCCGCCTCATACCCTCCTGTTCCATTTCTCTCCGAAGTCCAATGCGTGCATATCGGTAAAATAGGGAGCTTCTAAATACATCATAAAAAAAAATTTAGGGGTACAATTTGGATCAGATTCAATTTAAATCGGCTCATTGAACCCGATTTACAACAGTATTTAAACTCATGTTTGTTCAACCCAAACCCGAAAGATCCGGATTTAATCCGATCCAATTTGGAATTGACCCGGGTTAGGATTGACCGCAACCCGAACCCGAGATAATTCGAACCCGAGGTTACTCGACGAGGGTAACTTATCGGCACTAAATTTTTGGAGCATTGAAGGCGCTAATCAAGTCGGACGAGATGACCAACTTGAGAGCGAGAAAGGCAAGGCTGTCGATCGCATGCGAAAAGGATAAATATAAAGGCGGATCACCCGCACATTTCGTTTTACTTTCTATCTCTTTCTTTTCTTTGTTTACAGCACCTCCTCCTCTTTTTTGTTTCAAGTAAGATTTTTTTTTTAAATACAATGTTAAAGCTCCAAGTCCAGCTTATGCGTTCGGCAAGAAATTTTGTTTTCCCATCTTTCGGATCCATAATTCAGCGTTTATTTACTTTGAAAAAAAATATTTTATTTTTTTTCTCATCAACCCGAATTCCAACCCGAAACTTAACTCGAACCCGATTTTTAAAAATAGGGTTAGGGTTGAGGTTTTACAAACAGGGTTAGGGTTAGGGTTACTGTTGATATTTTACAAATAGGGTTAGGGTTAGGATTGAGGGAAACCGAGTTTCATGAGCTCGAGTTGCACCCCTAACACCTTTACTTAAAAAAAAAAAATCCAATTTGCCTTATTATATAATGACAATTATACCTTCAAATTTTTCTCTTTACACTCCCTTCCTTCATCATTGTTTGACCAAATGTGACTGAATAGAGGGCCTCTGTTAGACCCAGTATGGTCAAACACTGTTCAGCCCAACAAAATAGAGTTGAGAAGCCAAACATGGCAAATTTAAAAAATGATGAAAAAAAAGGAAAGCGGACGAATGAAGATAGAAGGACGGTGGAAAGCAGACGAAAAAGGATGGTTAGGTCTTCTGGAATGACGAGGTTGGTGAGGGGAGGATGTAAAGGGAGTTTGATTTGGAAGCTTTTTTTTTTTTAATTACTATCATTTTTTTAATCTCTTGTCCGATGAAAAGGAGATAGGATGGAAAACCGTCACCGTCGCTTATCCTTGAGAGGAAACGGAGCCGAACGCCATCATCACTCATTGCCAAAAAGGAAGGCAAGTTGGAGCCGAAAGGGCTAGAGCGACTAGGGCTGAGAAGGGGAGCAGCGGAGAGTCGATCGACGAGGGCCATCACTACTATTGTCGCCGAAATCCGCTCCTCGACCCGGGCGCGTCCGGTCTCCTGATCGAGCTCCCTCTTGGGAGAACCTGCAAGGAAGCCTACACACGGGGGGCGCTAGGGGTGGCCCTCCACGGAAGACCCTCCGACGCTCAAGTCAGTAAGGGACCGACGGGCAACAAGATGAGAGAGAAGGCTCTCGCTGGAGAGTTCCTCCAGAGAGCTCTGGGCAGAGCAACAATGGCGAAAAGAGAGCTAAGAGCAGTAGAGTGAGCAAGTGTGCAGAGAGATAGAGAAGAAGGGGAATAGCGTCCCATAATGCTCGTACCTCAGGGGGTCTGGAACTGCTGTATTTATAGAGGATCACCTGATAGTTAGGGAGGAGCGTCGTGGGCCCGAAGGCTGTTGGGATCCGAACCCAGTTTGTTACGAGTCTGGTATGATCCGTATCCGGCTAGTTAGTGGATCGACGGCTGGGAGGCGGGGAGAGCTGGCCGATGGCTCGAGACCTAGGCCACTATTGCAGGTCATATGCCATATCTTGGTATGATTCCTTGTTTGGAATCTTATTCTGTTATAGTAAATTTGAACCCTCCCGTGCCAGATTCCGCAGAGGTGTTCTAAACACCGTGGTTCAGTCATCATGGCTGGCTGAGGCTCGGCGGAGGTAGGTGCCGAGGGGGCCAACTTGGATCAGGCGGGGCCGGCCGGGATGGAACACCGGAGGCCGACACTGGAGGCCGACGCTGGAGGCCGATGCTGGAGTCCGGCACTGGAGGCCAGCGCTGGAGGCCGAAGCCAAAGGCCGGTGTTGGAGGCCGACGCTAGAGGCCAATGCTGGAGGCCAGCACTGGAGGCCGACGCTGGAGGCCAGCGTGGAGGCCGACGCTGGAGGCGACGCTGGAGGACAACGCTGGAGGCCGGCGCTGGAGGCCGATGTTGGAGGTCGACGCTGGAGGCCAGCACTGGAGGCGGAGCCAAAGGCCGGCATTGGAGGCCGATGATGGAGGCCGGCGCTGGAGGTCGACGCTGGAGGCCGCGCTGGACGCTGGAGGCCGACGCTAGAGGTCGACACTGGAGGCCGACGCTGGAGGTCGACACTGGAGGCCGGTGCTAGAGGTGTCGGCCTTTGGGGCCGACGGACGATGGTCGATAGCTCGGCTGGGGCTGAGAGACGGGATAGGTCGGCTGGAGGAGCCGACGGAAGGAGATCGATAGCTCGACTGGGGCCGAGAGATGGGATAGGTCGGTACCTCGAGGACCCCTGGTTCGGTGAGGGGCTGGAGCATCTCAATTCACCGACCTATCATTGGCGGGCGTCGCTCGATCGAACGGGAATCAGGGCTGACCTTAGCCGCGTGCACGATTAATGATGCATGACAATTTTACCCCCCAACACATGCCCTCCACTCCCTAGTTTGAAGCGCAGTTCGGGCATAGGGAGTATAAGTCTAGGTGGCACGCTTTGGATGGGACAATCCGGTTTAGACAGCCCGTGCAATGATGCCCTAATTAATGCAGTGAGGTCATCATGCCTTCGTGGGTAAGGCTCCTCCAGGGGTAACGGTTGGGGGAATGCCATGTAGCAAATCCCGATTCACGCGGCGTTTGTCGAGGCGGTTCCGGATGCCTCGGGCGAAGCACCCCATCTTCTTAAGATGGCTTCCTTAGGGGGGAAGCAAAGCGATAGCAGCGCTGCATCTGTTTGTAATATCCTCTCATTCTGTTTCCTGTAGAGTCCGTCCTCCGCAATGTTTGCCGTTTCGCCTGGTGTTTTTTTTGGCTAGGAGGATGATGAGCCCCGATGACGTAGCTTCAGAGATCGTCGCTGAGGATGTGAAAAGATTCGCCAGAGGTATGGTATACCCCCAGACGTCATTCTGCGATTGCCGGGACCTGAGCACAGGGTCTCGTGAGATCTGGAGCATGGAGTCTTCATTTACGAGGACAGTTTGAAAGCAGGCCTCCGGTTTCCTCTTCATCCTTTGGTGAAGGAAATCATGACACATTACAACATCTGTCCGGCGATGGTGGCCCCAAATAGCTGGCGGAGTATTATCGATTTATCTCAATGTGCCATCAGATTCAGGTTATCGCCACTCTCCCTCTTTTCCGTACCTGCTATCATCTAATACCCGAAGGAAATCGGAGTGGCCTTACATCGGACCCCGGAGGTCCTTCAAAACGATTGTGGATAAGCCGTCCTCCATAAAGGGATGGAAGAGTCGATTCATCATCGCCGAGGGGAACATTGGTTCCGACTTCCCTCGAGATGGGAAATTTCGTTCGGGATGCGAAAACGCATCCGGTTTTGTCCGAGCAGGAGGAGAAAGATTTGGATGTCCTCCGCAACTGCCAGGTGTTCTCGGCCAATGATTTGCTATCGGAGGGTGCTCTTTTTGTGGCCGGCTTAGCCCTCTGGACCCGCAAGGTGAGTCCTCCCTTTTCTCTTCTCCGCTGTTTTTTTTTAATCCAGGCGGACGTGTTTGGATTTAATTGCATACTTTCCGCTCTTACAGCTAAGAGGTCCGCGTTGTCAAGCCTTGTCAAGATGAAGAGAGGCAGGCGCCCAGGGAGAGCAGCGGCGCGGAGAGAAGTAGGCCCGAGAAGAGGGCTCATACATCCGTAAGATGCTCGTCGGATGCCGGAGTGATCATGACGGGAGCGTCGGAAGCCAGGGAGGATTTGAGGAGGACAGCTGAGATCCCTTGTCCCCATGTGGTGGAACTATCGATAGCTCGGATGAGATTCTATTGGCTCATTCGGCCGCGTCCCCTTTGAAAGATGAGCCGACGACGGATTCGGCGGAAGTCGTCGTTTCTGGGGGGCTCTCCCCGACCGCGGGTTTACTCCCGACCTCGGTAGGAGAGCAAGAGGGAGCGACCGCAGTCGGTGAGGTTCGGGGCGAGCTCCCTCTTGTGGGGCCTTTCGCGGGAGAGTCCAGGGGTAGCGACGTTGGGTCGCCCGTAGTGGTTCGAGAAGCAAGCCGATAGAGGTTTCAGCAGAGCCTGCAGAGGAGACGCAGGTGACTGTGACCGAAGGAGATGGGTCGGGAGAGGGGGCAGCGAGATGAGAGTCCCGCAATGGAGACTCCTTCAAAAAGGGTTTTGGGAAGGCTGGCGCTTGGGTTGGACGAATTGTCTGAGGAAGCCCAAGCTAGAATTCTGATAGAAGAGGCTGGGAGGTTGAAGGCTTCTTAGTCGGAGGTCGCCCGGGTTGACTCCTCGGGTAGAGACGGCCAGCCCAGTAGCTCGAACATGGACATTGAGGAGGCATTTTCCGCTTTAATGAGGTCGGCCTTGTATCCGGGTGCAGATCCTTCGGCGGACAAGTTTGCGGACTTGGAGTTGGTTGATGCCACGTTCGGGCAGCAGGGCATGGCTGAAAGTGTCCATCTTCTTCCCGACATTGACAATCCGACCCTCATGAAGATGACACGGGCCTACACCTCTCGGATGAGTCACCACTCTTGGGTGGCGGATGCTTTCGACTGACTTGATTGCATGTTCTTACTCGTTCTTTATCCTGTAGAGTGTTTTGCTTTCTCGGGCGATGTGTCGGCGTTTGAGTTTGGCGACGGGGGCTGGCATTCAGGCCAGGAGAGCCAGCGCCGAACTCCGATCATGAGCAGAGGCGTCCAAGAAGTTCGAGGAACTCCTGAACGCTAGCAATGAAAGCTTGGCGGGATGAGAGCATCATATCAGGCCGCTCTAGCTGAAGCGTCTAAGCAAAAGCGTAAAGTGGAGGAGTTGCAAGGGCTCCTGGCGAAGAGCGACGACGCATGCTTGGAGTTGGCTCGAGTTAGGTCAAAGCATTCTGAGGAAGTGTGGTGATACAGAAAGAACATAACGAGAGTCTGGGCCAGCTGGGGAAGGAGGCCACCGACAAGAGAAACCGCCTGGCCAGAATGCTCGATGAAGTAGAGGAGAAGCTGCAGCGGCGCGATCGCGATGTCACCGACTTAAGAGCCAACGCTAAATGGCACGAGGGGACGATAGCCCGGCTGAATGACGAGCTATTCCAAGCCCGGGGAGAGGTCGAAGATAAGCAGTCAAGGATTAACACCCTCCAAGAAAGGGTCGAGCTGGTCAGAGCCGATAAAGCGAGGGCCAGGGGTGAGGCCGAGGAGCTGACCAAAAGGTTGGCCCGACAAAAGGAGGAGGTACGACCCTATTCCCCCCTTTTTTAGTTTCCTTTGTTGGTTCCTCGTGGCGCCGACTGATTCTTGCTTCGCAGATGGCAAAATTAGGGCTGATAATCGGGCCTTGCAAGGTGAGCTTGCATCTAGCCGAGATAGGAGTTTGGAACTCGAGGCGCGGGCTGGCGAGTTCAAGGAGCAAACTGTTTTTCTGCGGGCTCAGGTCGCGGAAGCTGAGGGGCAAGTTGCCCTATCGCAGAGCCAAATGGCCGAGGCTGAGATGCGACTCGCCATGCTCAAGGGCGAACAGGACGTAATTTGTTCTGACGCCTTCCAACTGGAGTGGAAGAATGCAGAGACAAGATATCCAGCGAGCATCCAGAATGGGATCTCTCTTTCTTGGATGCTGAAGCTCTTGTTGCCAGTGACTCCGGGGGTGAAGAGGAGGATGAGTACGTCGACGCTTCGGACACCGATCTTGGTACCACCCCAGGCCCCAGCGAGGCCGCAGCTTCTGGAGGACATTCGCAGATTGTCGCCAAGGAGGCTAAGATACTCGAAAAGGGCGAATCAAGTCATGCCTCTGCAGACGTAATTGGGGGTTCTCCTGGAACTGACGCGGTTCCCGGCTTTTAAAAGTCACTTCTATGTTTTGCTTCCCGAGATGTAACTCTGCCTGACGTTCTTTAATGAATGAACTTTTTGCTTCCATTTGAGTGCTTTTTCTTGGGCGGTCCTTCGCTCCAAATTTTGCCCCAATCGCAAGCAACTTATGGCTTGTCGGTGCTGTTTGGTCGTTTTTATCTCAGGATCGAGGGAACGCATTGGCTGGGGCCAAGGCGGGGCAATAGCCTTGACTGGTGAACCGAGAGACAATCTGGCTCGGTTCATGTTTGAGCGATGCAATAGATTAACTAAAACTTGAGAAATGAGGTAGGTCGGTTAAGGCCGACGGATGAGGTAGGTCGGCTAGGGCCGACGGACGAAATAGGTCAGCTAGGGCCGACGGGTGAGGCAGGTCGGCTAGGGCCGACGGATGAAGTAGGTCGGCTAGGGCCAACAGGCAAAGTAGGTCGGCTAGACCGACGGATGAGGTAGGTCGGCTAGGACGACGGATGAGTAGGTCGGCTAGGGCCGACGGATGAAGTAGGTCGGCTAGGATCGACGGGCGAAGTAGGTCGGCTAGGACCAACGGATGAGGCAGGTCGGCTAGGGCCGACAGGCAAAGTAGGTCGGCTAGGACCGACGGATGTGGCAGGTCGGCTAGGGCGACGGGCAAAGTAGGTTGGCTAGGGCCGACGAGCAAAGTAGGTCGGCTAGGATCGACGGATGTGGCAAGTCGGCTAGGGCCAACGGGCAAAGTAGGTCGGCTAGGGCCGACAGACGGAATAGGTCGGCTAGGGCTGATGGATGAGAGTGGTTACCAAAGCGGCGACATGTGGTGGGATTTTGTGTCGGTGGCTCGAGGGCCGATGGCTGGAGCAGGTAGATTTCTTGCTTGGATCGGTTTAAATACCGATGGGGGGTCCGGTTATCGTCGACCATTTCATTCGACGACCTCTGCTAGCTTGATACGAGCTTGCGCCGATAGAATGGCTTCCAAGGATGGCGAAAGGTCAACCGGAGCACCAGCCGACGATGCCAACACTCGCTAGGGGGCTCCTAGGAGCCGTACTCAGACTATCGTCGATGGGGAGGTCCTGGCCTCCTTGTTTGCGAGTCGACAATGACTCCAGGAGGCGACCGAACGATATGTGATTGCCTCCACCAGAGAGATTATGCATCTCCATGCGATTAATGACCGCTTAGAAAGGCGTGTGGCGTCTCTCCAACAGCAGGTGGGTAGCCCTGCGGCGGATCAGGGAGAACAGTCAGCAGTTCGGGAGAGAAGGATGAGCCCCTGTGAGGGCTGATGTATTTTTCGTTTCTTTTTGTCACTCTCTTTTTCGGTGAATGAAAGAGTAGTTTGCGTAGCCCTCGCGTTTATTTTTGTTTTGAGATGTTCAATTTTGTTGCACAAGTTCTTCAAGCGATTAACTTCCTTGGGGAGCAATCGACGAACAACTGGCTTTCGTGCTTTTTGCTGCCCTGCCAGTGCTCTGCCGTTCCACAGGCAAATCGGTTTTTATTTCACCGGAGTTGATGATACGACTCTCGTGGGGAGCAAAAGCTGCTCCGGCGCTTTCCGGAAGGCTTTTATGGCGTTGGTCTTTTTCCATGCAGGCCATTTTGACGTACGGCGCACGCACCCGTTTATCATTGGAGGATGTTACTTTCGTAGGACGATCTCCTGGACCTATCAGTTTTTGTAAGATCAGTGGCGATTCTCTGCGTTTAATAACCGTGATTCAGGATCAAAAGGAAATCTTTGCGTGCGTCATGGTTCAGGCAATGGGCTCGGCGCGCAATGGGGTGTTGCTTTCATCCTGGGAAGCCACGTGGAGGCATGGGCCAGGTGTTTTGAATCACAGGGCTTCTGGCTTTGATAGCTGCCCCCGGTTCACTTCCGCCTATAAAAAAGGGGAAAGAGGGGTCGTGCTAGGCCATCCTCTAAGTTCCCTTCCTTATTGGAGTTTCCACAATGCCCATATCTTTGACATCTCGAGTGGGAGGACCGGACTTTTCTTTCTAAGTCATCCTCCCCCGGATAGCTGGGGTGACGAAGGAGCCACTGGAGGTTGGCTTGTCCTGAGGGGATGAGTCCTAGAGATCATATGGAGAGCACACAGGAGGGCCGCAGAGATCACACGGAGAGCGCACATATGTGCTTCCCGTGTGTCCTTTATGGTTTGCTACGGGGGGCTTACGGTAGGAAGTGTATCGACACCCCCGTAGCACGCACGAACCCTCTCTCCTCCGCTGACCTGGATTCTTATCCCTTCTTTAAGGGGAATCCTTGCCACGGGGAGGAGAATATGGGAGCAATGGGGGTCGAATGGCCCCCGAGCTTCTTGGTCAGGCGGCGGCCTGCGATCCAGCATCCCATCCTAGGGGAGCTGGTTGGTTTGCCCGGGTCCTCAGAATCAGCATCCACGAGCCATGCCTCCTTTTGGACCTCTTGGTTCATTTGAGGGGGCCGTGGAGGGTCATCTTCATCAACCGTCCAGGTAAGCTGACCTTTTCGTGGTTTGTCTGATTTGTCGGTCCGGATGCCGGAGCATCATGGTTGCCCAGATCTGCTTTGGAGCAGTTGCCCGAGCTTTGTGCTCGTTTTTACTTTATGCATTTCGATGCCCTTGTAATGCCCCTCAGGCAGTTGTAATCGGTTTCGGTGGCGATGAAATAAAGAGAGTTTTGTTCTATTTTTCAATTTCTGTCTATTTTATGCCAGGTTGTTGTTGTCGGCCATGGGGCATAGGAACATCTCGATCATTTTTAGACGAGGATCCCATGCCATCTGAGCTAGTTGGGGCTTGTGAGCTGCCCGAATCCGAACGTAACCTAGGAAAATACTTAGGTCGGCCGGGGCTTGTGAGCTGCCCGAATCCGAGCTAAGCTTTGAAAACATTTTAGGTCGGCCGGGGCTTGTGAGCGGCCCGAATCTGAGCATCGGTTTAGGAGAATACTTAGGTCGGCCGGGGCTTGCGAGCTGCCCAAATCCGAGCTAAGCTTTGAAAACATTTTAGGTCGGCCGGGGCTTGTGAGCAGCCCAAATCCGAGCATCGGTTTAGGAGAATACTTAGGTCGGTCGGGGCTTGCGAGCTGCCCGAATCCGAGCTAAGCTTTGAAAACATTTTAGGTCAGTCGTGGCTTGTGAGCGGCCCGAATCCAAACATCGGTTTAGGAGAATACTTAGGTCGGCCCGGGCTTGCGAGCTGCCTGAATCTGAGCTAAGCTTTGAAAACATTTTAGGTGGGCCGGGGCTTGTGAGCGACCCAAATCCAACATCGGTTTAGGAGAATACTTAGGTTGGCCGGGGCTTGCGAGCTGCCCAAATCCGAGCTAAGCTTCGAAAACATTTTAGGTCGGCCGGGGCTTGTGAGCGGCCCGAATCCAAACATAACCTGGGGGAATACTTAGGTCGGCCGGGGCTTGTGAGCTGCTTGAATCCGAGCTAAGCTTTGAAAACATTTTAGGTCGGCCGGGGCTTGTGAGCGGCCCGAATCCGAACATAACCTGGGGGAATACTTAGGTTGGCCGGGGCTTGTGAGCTGCCCGAATCCGAGCTAAGTTATGAGCATTGTTTAGGTCGGCCGTAACACGCTATTTCAATTTTTAGCTCGACCCAGTGGACGAATGGGGTTCTGACGCGGATAGATCGGTTGTAGCCGAGAATGGGTCGGATGTTTCTATTTCTCATTACGACCTTTCAAAAGGGTTGACTGTATTGTAGATAAAGAAATAAAACACCAGAGTTATGAATGGGGCAGGTTAAAGGGGCGTACCCTACTGGTAGTATATGCGGAGGTTGTTCGAGTTCAACATCCGGGGGACGGACTTTCCGTCCAAATCCTGGAGTTTGTAAGTACCAGGTCCAACAACTTCCGCTACTTGGTATGGGCCTTCCCAATTTGGTGACAGCTTCCCTTGCTCCAGCGGTTTGGAGACGGATGCTTTCCGGAGGACAAGGTCGCCAAGGGAGAAGGATTTTCCTTTGACTCTGGAGGCGTGGTAGCGGGACACCCTCTGCTGATAGGCGGCAATCCTGATCTGGGCCTTCTCTCTAATCTCTTCCACTAGGTCGAGGTTGGTGCGGAGCTGCTCATTGCTGGCCTCCTCCGAGTAACTCTCCACCCGCAAAGAGGGGAGTCCTATCTCCACCGGGATAACGGCTTCTGTGCCAAAAGCCATCCGAAAGGGGGTCTCGCCTATGGGCACTCTCGGGGTGGTGCGATAGGCCCACAAGACATGGTGCAATTCATCTGCCCACCTGCCATGAGCTCTGGAAAGCCGAGCTTTGATTCCTTGGAGCAGAGTTCGGTTAGTTACCTCGGCCGCCCCATTGGCCTGCGGGTGCCCCACCGAGGTTAGGTGATGAGTGATGTCAAGTTCTCCGTAGAACTCCCTGAACTTTGAATTATCAAACTGCTTGCCATTGTCGGTGATAATGGTATGCGGGAGGCCAAAGCGGCAGATGACGGACCTCCACACGAAGTCTCTCACTCGAGCTTCGGTTATTTGAGCCACTGCCTCGGCCTCGACCCACTTGGTGAAGTAATCGATTGCGACGAACAAGAACTTCCGCTGTCCCGTGGTAGGGGGAAAGGTGCCCAGAATGTCCATCCCCCACTTAGCAAAGGGCCAAGCGGAGGAGATGGGAACCAGACTGCTGGAGGGGAGCCTCTGGATATTGGAGTGCTTCTGGCAGGGGTCACAGGTTCGGACGAGATCGTCGGCATCCTTTTGCATGGTCGGCCAGTAGTACCCTTGGCGCAGCACCTTGTGGCACAGGGACCGGCTCCCTAAATGACTTCCGCAAATTCCTTCATGCACCTTCTGGAGGGCGTAGTTGGCCTCAGATGGGCGAAGGCATCTGAGCAGTGGCGCGGAGAAAGATCGCTTGTAGAGCTGGCCATCAATCAGTATATAGCTGGCAGCTTGCAACTTCAGCTTTCTAGCTTCCTTTCGGTCGGCTGGAGCGATCCTTCTTTGAGATATTTCTGGATCGGGTCGAACCAAGATGGCTCAGCCTCGATTTGCATTACCTGATCAATGTCGGCTATGCTGGGCTTCTACAAGGTCTCCAAATGGAATTTATGTTCGGCATCCATCGTTTCCACAGTTGCCAGCCGAGATAACAGGTCGGCACGAGCATTTTCGGCCCTAGGGATCCGGACAACCTCAAATTCAGAAAAGTGAGAGAGTAAGTTCCGCACCTCTTGGAGATATCGGATCATGTTTGGCTCCCGGGCCTCGAACTCTCCCTGCACATGTCTGGCGATCAGCTGAGAGTCGGTGAAGGCGGTCAGCCTTTCCACCTTCAGGTCACGGGTGATCCGGAGCCCGGCGAGTAAAGCTTCGTACTCGGCCTCGTTGTTGGAAGCTGGGAAGGAGAATCTGATGCCGTATTCGAAAGTTGCTCCTTCGGGGCTGGTTAGAACCAGACCTGCCCCGAAGCCACCAGAGTTTGAGGATCCGTCAACATGGAGCAGCCACCGGGTGCTTGGTTTTGGATGCCTTGATGAATCCGGAGCGGAGCCGTCTTTTGGGTGGTGCATTCGAGAAGGAAGTCGGCTAGTGTTGGAAGATTATTGAAAAATTATATGACCCAATCCTTTTGATTTTGATGATTACTAAAAGCCATTGAGTTCATTAAAAGATATAATGAGTTTACTTAAATGAGCAATAAATTTATTTTGAACAATCAATGAGAATGTTAAAGTTTGACTTTAATCAATTTGAAAGTAACTTTAAGCTCAATGTTTAAACTTTCAAAAAGAAATTTTATAATTCATGTTTTATTCAATGAGTTTTGGAATAGTTCTTGAATTAATTCTTAATGTCAATTTTATTGAATTCAAGTCAAAATAATGAATTAAAATGAATCTGGAACGATTTTAATGTCAATCAGAAAAGTTTCTGATTTTTGATACGTTCCGGAGCCGACTCTTGAGTTTCAGAGTCGACTCCACTCAGTGTACAGAAATGTGCATCTGTCTCGAGTCGACCCACGAAATTTGTCGAGTCGACCCCTGATTCTGTCGAGCCGACTCCATGACTGTGCGAGTCGACTCCGCTCAGACACCAGAGGTGTGTTTTTCTGAGCACTTCGCGAGTCGACCCCAAGCTTTTCATGAGTCGACTCCCGACTTTCAGGAGTCGACACTTTACTTTTGGTGAGTCGACCCCTAACCTTTATAAACATTTCTATTTTTGGTAAGACGAGCTCGAGCCGACTCGGGAAAAGCATGAGTCGACTCCAGCAAATCTGGGCAAAATTTTTACGGATGCCAACTCAGCTCCAACGGTAAGTTTTTTGATTAACGGCTATTTTTCTTTGTCTCTAACGGCTATATTCTTGCAGAATCTATAAATAGAGAAGCTGTTTCAAATCAAAGAGAGACATAGAGAGAATTTATTTCAAAGAAAAAGAAAAGAAAAATCGAAAAACAGAGCGTTAGCTGAAAAAATCCGTGATTCAAAATAGAGTGAAAGAAAGAGTGTGAAATCAAAGGAAGCTCCATCTGTGCTCAAGCTCTACTATCCAAGGAAGCTTCAGAAGAAATCCAAGTGCATCTCAAGTGATTTCCACCACTCAAAGAAAAGGGGAAAAGCCCAAATCAACTCCAACACTCATTCCGTGGAGAATCCGTGCTGAGGCCGATTCTACACCTCAAAGGAGTTGAAGAAAAGAAGAAAAGCTCAAAGCCAACCAACTGCAAATCAGGCTTATCTAAACTCTATTCTTACTTTTGTTAATCTGCTCATTAAGGAGCATTGTAACTAAACAAACATATTTCTATTCTTTGTGTCTAGTTCAATCTGGGGGATTGAACTAGAGGAGGTAGTCTTACCTCAGTTCAAGCTTGGTTAAGCTTGGGTTAAGGGTTTTTGTGCTGGTGAGCCCTTGAAAACCAGCTGGGTTCGTTGTGCGCCCGGGAAAACAACAAGTTGAGTTGTGAGCTTGTAAAACAACTGCTGTAATCTAGGGAGATTATAGTGTGGACCCAAGTGAATCTTGGGAGTGGACGTAGGTGTTGGATACACCGAACCACTATAAAATCCTTTGTGTTTGCCGTGATCTATTGTCTCTATCTCTATCTCTCTTTATTCACTGCAATTTATCTTTACTTTGCATTTGCCTTCTTTCATCTCAAGCTAAAAATTTAAAAAGGCTAATTTTTAAGAACCCAATTCACCCCCCCCCTCTTGGGTTGTCATCTGGGCCAACAATTGGTATCAGAGCAAGTGCTCATTTAGAATTTGATCTCACGATCAAGGGCTAAAGATCCTTATGGCAACACAAAGTGGTTCATGTTTTGCTGAAGGTCATTCTACGAATAGACCTCCTTTATTTAATGGAACCAACTATTCATATTGGAAAGCTAGAATGAGAATATTCATTCAAGCTTCTGACTATGAATTGTGGGGAGTAATAATAAATGGACCTAGTACACCCACACACGTAGTAGATGGCACTATTGTTCCTAAGCCCGAAAGGGATTGGAATGATAATGATAGGAGAATGGCACAACTAAATGCTAAAGCCATTAACATTTTGTATTGTTCCTTAGACTCTAATGAATTCAACCGAATCTCAACATGTAATTCCGCAAAAGAAATTTGGGATAGGTTGGAAATAACACATGAAGGAACAAACCAAGTAAAAGAATCAAAGATAAATATTTTGGTTCATAAATATGAATTATTTACCATGGAACAAAATGAAACCATCACATGCATGTTCACTAGATTCACTGATATTGTGAATGGTTTGAAAAGTCTTGGAAAAGTATATACTAACTCTGAGCTTGTTCGCAAAATTCTTAGGTCACTTCCAAGGACTTGGGAAGCCAAGGTGACAGCCATACAAGAAGCCAAAGATCTGAACATCCTACCATTGGAAGAGCTTCTTGGTTCGCTAATGACTCATGAGCTTCAAGTTAAACAACATGTCAATGAGGATGAGTCAAGAAAGAAAAGACCATCGCCCTCAAAGCTGCAAAAGGAAGAAGCAGCAGCGATGATGAAGAGGATGATGATGATGAGACAGCCCTCCTTGCAAGGAAATTCAAGAAGTTTATGCAAAGAAGGAGGCCCTTCCACAAGAAGAGATTTGATCAAAAATGGAAGGAGAAAAAGAAAAGGATAAGAAAAAGGAAAAGGACAAAGAGAAAGAGCCCTTAGTATGTTATGAATGTAAAAAGCCAGGGCATTTTAGATATGACTGTCCTTTACTTAAGAAGGCCTATAAGAAAAAGAAAAAGGCCTACATGGCAACTTGGACTGACAGTGAAGAGTCTTCTTCCGAAGAAGAAGAACAAAAAGAAGTTGCAAATGTTTGCTTCATGGCGGACGACAACGAAGAGGTAAGTACCGAAACCCCCGATGATGAATTTACTTTTGATGAAATGTTTGAAGCATTTAATGAATTGATGATTGATTTCAAGGCTTTGAAAAAGAAACACAAATCTTTGAAAACTGAAAACTTAAATTTAATTAAAGAGAAAAATGAATTAAATCTTGTAGTTAAAGATTTAAAAGATAAAATGGAAACACTTCTTAATGAAAAGAATGATTGTGTTCATAAGATTGATTTGATAAAATCTGAAAATGAAAATCTAATTAAAGAAAAAGAATCAATCTCTAATGAAAATGATTTTCTAAAGAAAGATGTTAAAAAGTATAAAGACATTGTTGAGAAATTTACTCTAAGCTCAACTAAACTAAATATGATTTTAGATAGTCAAAAAGCAGTTTTTGACAAAGCAGGTTTAGGGTATAACACATTAAGAAAACAAAAATCATTGAAAAATATTTTTGTAAAAGCTAACCAAAGTAATATTACTTGTTTTAAATGTAATCAAAAAGGACATAAATCTTTTGAGTGCAAAACAATAAGTAATAATGAAAAATTAAACACTAAAGGAAAGAAAATTTGGGTTCCGAAAGGAACAATTTTTATTGCTACTAACCATGAAGGACCCAAGAAAGCTTGGGTACCTAAACATAAAGTTTAAATTATGTTGCAGGAATGTCTTGTAGCCAAAAGATCAAAGAAAAAGTGGTACCTTGATAGTGGCTGCTCAAGACATATGACGGGTGACAAAGATGAATTCATCACCCTGGAAGAAAAGAAAGGTGGAGTTGTTACGTTTGGCGATAATGGTAAAGGTCAAATTATGGGCCTTGGTAAAGTTCGTATAACTCCATCTACATTTATTGATAATGTACTTTATGTTGATGGTTTGAAGCATAATCTAATTAGTATAAGCCAATTATGTGATAAAAACTTTAATGTTTCATTTAAATCTTCTATATGCACTGTAACTAATTCTATTGATAATAGCATTGTATTTACGGGTTATAGACATGGCAATGTTTACTTGGTTGATCTAGAAAAATTATCTTTGAGTGATCATTGCTTAATTGCTGACAATGCTAATATAAATGAAATTAGTTGGTTGTGGCATCGTAGATTAGGTCATGCAAGCACACACCTTATTTCAAAATTAATTAAAATGGATTTAGTTAAAGGCTTACCTAAACTAGATTTTGAAAACAACAAAATATGTGATGCATGTCAATTTGGAAAACAAACTAGAAGTTCTTTCAAATCTAAAAATGTTGTTTCAACTTCTAGGGCATTAGAGCTACTTCACATGGACCTTTTTGGACCAACTAGAACCACAAGTCTAGGAGGAAAGAAATATGGTCTAGTGATTGTAGATGATTATTCTAGATATACTTGGGTAATGTTTTTAGCTCACAAAGATGAGACTTTCTCGATATTCCTGAAATTCTTCAAGAAAGTCACAAATGAGAAAAACACTACCATAGTATCTCTAAGAAGTGATCATGGAACTGAATTTGAAAATCACTTATTTGAAAGTTTCTGCACTGAAAATGGTATTAATCATAATTTTTCAGCCCCTAGGACTCCACAGCAAAATGGTGTAGTTGAAAGGAAAAATAGGACTCTAGAAGACATGGCCCGTACCATGCTATGCGAAAGTAACCTACCAAAGTACTTTTGGGCGGAAGCTATTAACACAGCATGCTACATCTTAAATCGAGCCCTAATAAGACCAATCTTAAAGAAAACACCTTATGAATTATGGAATGAAAGAAAACCCAATATAAAATACTTTCATGCATTTGGATGTAAATGTTTTATTCATAATAATGGTAAAAATAATTTAGGCAAATTTGATGCTAAATCTGAAGAAGGAATATTCTTAGGATATTCAACAACTAGTAAAGCTTATAGAGTATTTAACAAGAAAACCTTAGTAGTTGAAGAATCCATTCATATAGTTTTCGATGAGTCTTTAGCATCTAGTTCTGAAAAGCTTGATGATGAGGAAGATACAAACATAATTGAAAAAGATCTTGAAAAACTTAATATTGAAGTATCTTCAGATCATGAGCAAGAAGCTAAAGATGATGATTCACATAAGGACGATGATGTCAATATTGATCATAATGATATAGATCTTCCAAGAGACTGGAGATATGCTCATAGTCATCCCAAGGAATTGATTATAGGTGATCCATCTCAAGGAATAAGAACTAGATCATATATGAGAAATATTAGTAATCATCTTGCATTTGTATCACAAATTGAACCTAAAACTATTGAAGAAGCTGAAAAAGATAATAATTGGATGTTAGCAATGCAAGAAGAATTAAATCAATTTACAAGAAATAATGTATGGACTTTAGTTGAAAGACCTAAAAATCATTCAGTTATAGGATCAAAATGGATATAGAAATAAACTAGATGAAAATGGCATAGTAATTAGAAACAAGCTAGATTGGTTGCAAAAGGATATAATCAAGAAGAAGGTATTGATTTTGATGAAACCTTTGCGCCAGTAGCTAGATTAGAAGCCATTAGGCTATTACTTGCATTTGCATGTCATATGAATTTTAACTTATTTCAAATGGATGTTAAAAGCGCATTTTTAAATGGTTTTATAAATGAAGAAGTTTATGTAGAACAACCACCAGGTTTTGAAGATCACGAATTTTCAAATCACGTTTTTAAATTGCACAAAGCATTATATGGTTTGAAACAAGCACCTAGAGCTTGGTATGATAGATTAAGTAAATTCTTAATTGAAAATGATTTTATAAGAGGAAATGTTGATAAAACTTTGTTTTTGAAAGAAAAAGTAAAGATTTATTAGTAGTTCAAATATATGTTGATGACATTATTTTTGGTGCTACTAACAATTCTCTATGTCAAGATTTGCCAAGTTGATGCAGGGAGAATTTGAAATGAGCATGATGGGAGAACTCAACTTCTTCCTTGGACTCCAGATCAAACAAAGCAAAGAGGGAATCTTCATCAACCAAACAAAATACACAAGAGAAATCCTAAAGAAGTTTGGTATGGAATCAATTAAACCCCTCGGAACACCAATGAGTCCTTCATGCAAGCTGGACAAAGATGAAGAAGGTAAGAAGGTTGATCAGAAATATTATCGAGGTATAATCGGATCCCTACTTTATTTAACTGCAAGTAGACCAGACATTATGTTTGCTGTTTGCTTATGTGCTAGATTTCAATCAGAACCTAAAGAATCACATTTAATTGCTGTTAAAAGAATATAAGATATGTAAGTGGAACAAAAAATGTAGGTTTATGGTATTCTAGAGACTCCACATTAAATCTGATTGCATACACTGATTCTGATTATGCTGGATGTAAGTTAGATAGAAAAAGCACAAGTGGTGCATGCCAATTCTTAGGAAGTAACTTAATCTCATGGTTTAGCAAAAAGCAAAATTCAGTTGCATTATCAACTACTGAAGCTGAATATGTAGCGGCTGGAAGTTGCTGTGCGCAAATCCTATGGATTAAGCGACAACTTGAAGACTATGGTATCACACTTGATAAACACCTATAAGATGTGATAACACAAGTGCAATTAATCTAACAAAGAATCCAATTCAACATTCAAGAACTAAACACATAGAAATTAGATATCATTTTATAAGAGAACATGTAGCAAATAATGAAATATGTCTTGATTATGTTAACACTGAAGAACAATTAGCTGACATATTTACTAAACCTTTAAATGAAGAAAGATTCTGTTATCTTAGAGGAGAGTTAGGTATTTGTGATCCATTAGAATGAATTTGAAACCCCTAAGGAAATTTTATCTAAGATTCCTTCAAATCTTTGATCTTTAAGGAAATCTTATCTAGAATTCATATCTAATTGATCCACTCATATTCAATGATTATTTTATCAATTTTATGATCATATTCCGGACACATTTCAGAAATTTCATGTTTTTGCTCTGAAATGGTCTCGGAGCCGACTCGGTGCGTATCGGAGTCGACTCCTGGTTTCGACTGAAACTCTCGGGTCGACCCCTCCTCGGCGCGAGTCGACTCCAAGTCGGGATGGTTTTCTGTGACTGTCCGGAGTCGACCCCTGGCTTTGCGCGAGCCGACTCGAAGTGGTCCCAGGTTGATTTATCTAGGGCAGAGTCGACTCGCCGTTCATTTCAAACTTTCCAATCTTCAAAATACTCTCTCCAAAACTCTTCCAAACCTTCCAAACTTCCTAGAATCCCTTATTGACACTTCCAATCGACAATGGCCCCCAAAACTCGAGGTTCCAACCTTGTGCGGCCGGCGTCAAGAGGAAGCGAGCCGTTAGGAAAACCGTGAGGCGTCCGGTGCGTGAGCCGTCACCCAGCTCGGATTCTTCATCTTCTTCTTCTACTCCGAATGCTTCTCCTGCTGCTGCTTCTACTCAGGTAGATAGATTAGCAGATAGGATCATAACAACGGGTAGAAAGGTAGATTTTGAATTATTTGAAGCTGAGGGATTTTTGTTGGGAGACAATTGATAGAGATGGGATGGGAGAAAATATGTTCCCTGGATTGCCCTACCTATCCCTCTCTGGTAAAGGAATTCTACAAAAATCTGTCTAGAGGTGATCACGGCCTAGTTAGCAATGTGAGAGGACATAGGATCTCTGACTGTTGAGCTTCTTTCTAGACTGTTGGATCTACCTTTATCTGGCACTGCCACTTTTCTTCAGAAGACCGTAGTCCCGCTCTTGCTAGATTATTAAATCGGGATGTTGTCGGATTTGAAGAGGTTTTTGCCAACCAACTTCATTAGAACTGAGATTATTACATAACATTTGCAGTAGGATACTCTTTCCAAAGACGGAAGATTTGATTATGTATCGGAAAGAGATATCTTTGTGATGGATGCCATTGTCAGGCAAACCTATAAACCTTCCCAGTATGATACTTTGGTACATTGCAGACTGTGGAGGAAAAAGAAAGTCTAGCCTGCCCTATGGAATGATTCTCACCAAGATTTTTCTGAGCCAAGGAGTTGTGATTTCTGACAATGAGCCAATGAGGAATCTGCGACATACTGACTTTTATAGCTTGGCCACCATTCATCGAATGGGTTTTATCAAGAAAAATGGAAAATGGGAGAGGAAAGGACTGATAGAAGAGAGAGCTACAGATGTTGAGGCTGCAGGACCTTCAGTCAGACATCCTTCACCTGCACCTCCGAGCCCTTCTACTTCTGCCCCTGCTCCAGCCCCGCTCCATTATTTGATCAAGCTTCATCATCTTCTGCCGTTTCTCAGATCTACAACTAAAGCAACTCAAAGTTCTATTTGATGATCAATCTGAAAAACTTAAATCAGAATTTGAGAATAAGTTCATGAATTTGAAGGAGACTCTTATTCATTGGATGATCGTATCTCTAAGATGGAGTCTACTCTCAGCTCTTCTTCGGTATCTTTAAGTGGAGATCTCAAAAATATATTTGAAGAACTTAAAGATATGCGGAGATGGAGAGACTTATGCAAAGTGCAATGCGGAGCTACAAGACAAGATTTTGACTGCTTGCACCTTTGTCGATGAGAGGCTCAAAGATTATGTAAAATCCAATCTGATGGAATGAAGAACATAGTAGATCATTTAACTAGGATTGTAAGAACTCATTTCTGATATTAGATTTTCAATCCTTGCTATGTACTGAAATTTTTGTTGTTTACATTTTGATATCAATGTATTAAACATCTTGATGTATTAGACCTTTTGATGAAATGAATTCTCTATGTTGATTACTCAATGTATTTCCTTCTTTCAATGAATGAATGAAATTGTCAAATCTTATCTTGATTGAATGAATGTTTATGCTTCTCTACCTTTTTGTTGATAACAAAAAAGGGGGAGAGTTTTATAGTTTTATGATTGTAAACATTTGAGAAAATCAAAGTAATCAATGAGATAAACAATGGGATATTTATTTAAGTTTCATAGGGGGAGCTACCTCATTCAGGGGGAGCCTAAGCCTAACTATGAAAACAAAATAAATTCACTAATCAATCATGCATAAACTCAATGTTTTTGTCATCATCAAAAAGGGGAGATTGTTGGAAGATTATTGAAAAATTATATGACCCAATCCTTTTGATTTTGATGATTACTAAAAGCCATTGAGTTCATTAAAAGATATAATGAGTTTATTTAAATGAGCAATAAATTTATTTTGAACAATCAATGAGAATGTTAAAGTTTGACTTTAATCAATTTTGAAAGTAACTTTAAGCTCAATGTTTAAACTTTCAAAAAGAAATTTTATAATTCATGTTTTATTCAATGAGTTTTTGGAATAGTTCTTGAATTAATTCTTAATGTCAATTTTATTGAATTCAAGTCAAAACAATGAATTAAAATGAATCTGGAACGATTTTAATGTCAATCAGAAAAGTTTCTGATTTTTGATACGTTCCGGAGCCGACTCTTGAGTTTCAGAGTCGACTCCACTCAGTGTACAGAAATGTGCATCTGTCTCGAGTCGACCCACGAAATTTGTCGAGTCGACCCCTGATTCTGTCGAGCCGACTCCATGACTGTGCGAGTCGACTCCGCTCAGACACCAGAGGTGTGTTTTTCTGAGCACTTCGCGAGTCGACCCCAAGCTTTTCATGAGTCGACTCCCGACTTTCAGGAGTCGACACTTTACTTTTGGTGAGTCGACCCCTAACCTTTATAAACATTTCTATTTTTGGTAAGACGAGCTCGAGCCGACTCGGGAAAAGCATGAGTCGACTCCAGCAAATCTGGGCGAAATTTTTACGGATGCCAACTCAGCTCCAACGGTAAGTTTTTTGATTAACGGCTATTTTTCTTTGTCTCTAACGGCTATATTCTTGCAGAATCTATAAATAGAGAAGCTGTTTTCAAATCAAAGAGAGACATAGAGAGAGATATTTATTTCAAAGAAAAAGAAAAGAAAAATCGGAAAAACAGAGCGTTAGCTGAAAAAATCCGTGATTCAAAATAGAGTGAAAGAAAGAGTGTGAAATCAAAGGAAGCTCCATCTGTGCTCAAGCTCTACTATCCAAGGAAGCTTCAGAAGAAATCCAAGTGCATCTCAAGTGATTTCCACCACTCAAAGAAAAGGGGAAAAGCCCAAATCAACTCCAACACTCATTCTGTGGAGAATCCGTGCTGAGGCCGATTCTACACCTCAAAGGAGTTGAAGAAAAGAAGAAAAGCTCAAAGCCAACCAACTGCAAATCAGGCTTATCTAAACTCTATTCTTACTTTTGTTAATCTGCTCATTAAGGAGCATTGTAACTAAACAAACTTATTTCTATTCTTTGTGCTAGTTCAATCTGGGGGATTGAACTAGAGGAGGTAGTCTTACCTCAGTTCAAGCTTGTTAAGCTTGGGTTAAAGGGTTTTTGTGCTGGTGAGCCCTTGAAAACCAGCTGGGTTCGTTGTGCGCCCGGGAAAACAACAAGTTGAGTTGTGAGCTTGTAAAACAACTCTGCTGTAATCTAGGGTGATTATAGTGTGGACCCAAGTGAATCTTGGGAGTGGACGTAGGTGTTGGATACACCGAACCACTATAAAACCTTTGTGTTTGCCGTGATCTATTGTCTCTATCTCTATCTCTCTTAATTCACTGCAATTTATCTTTACTTTACATTTGCCTTCTTTCATCTCAAGCTAAATAATTTAAAAAGGCTAATTTTTTAAAGAACCCAATTCACCCCCCTCCCCTCTTGGGTTGTCATCTGGGCCAACAGCTAGGGCCTGTGCTTTGATGGCCGGGCGGGGTCGATATTGGATGTCATGCTCGCTTAGCTCGACAGCCCATTTGGCCATCCTTCTGACGTCTCGGGACGATGGACCACTGCCTTAATGGGTTGGTCGGTGAGGACCGTCATGGAATGCGCCTGGAAATATGGCCGCGATCTCCGAACCGACGTTATCAGGGCCAGCACCATTTTTCGACTCGGGTGTATCTTGTTTCAGCATCCCAGAGCAGTTTAATAACATAGTAGATCGGCCTCTGGGTCTTACTTTCCTCTCTTGTCAGGACCGAGCTAATCGCGCCTTCAGAAACCACCAGGTACAGATACAGCATTTCTCCTGGATTGGGGCTGCTGAGGAGAGGCAGCGAGCCGAGATACCTTTTGAGGTCTTCGAAAGACTTCTGGCACTCCGAGGTCCATTGGAAGTTCTTGGAAGATCGGAGTGCTTTGAAGAAGGGGAGGCCCCTTTCGGCCGACCGGGTTACGAAGCGGTTGAGGGCTGCGATCCTACCCATCAGGCGTTGAACCTCCTTGATGGACGAGGGCGGCGCCATTTGTTGAAGGGCTTGAATCTTTTGCGGGTTGGCTTCAATACCTCGTTGAGCGACCATAAAGCCCAGAAATTTCCTGAGGTGACGCCGAAGGCGCATTTGGCTGGATTGAGCTTCATTCGGTACCTTCGGAGCGTCGCAAAGCTCTCTGAGAGGTCCTCAATGTGCTGGGAAACCTTCTTGCTTTTAACCAGCATATCGTCAACGTAGACCTCCATGTTCCTGCCTATCTGCTCCTTAAAAATCTTGTTGACCAGCCTCTGATATGTGGCACCTGCATTCTTAAGACTGAAGGGCATAACCCGGTAACAGTAAGTACCTCGGTTAGTTATGAAGGCCGTTTTTTCCTCATCTTCGGGGGCCATCCTGATCTGGTTGTAGCCTGAGTAAGCATCCATGAACGACAGCATCTGATGGCCGGAGGTAGCATTCACGAGCTGGTCGATCGAGGGAGAGGGAAACTGTCTTTCGGGCAGGCTTTGTTTAGGTCGGTGAAGTCAATACAGATCCGCCATTTGCCATTTGATTTTTTCACCATAACGACATTAGACAACCAGCTTGGGTAATTTACCTCCCGAACGAAATCCGCTTTGATGAGTTTGTCGACCTCCTCTTCCATATATTCAGAAATCTTAAGAGCATATTTCTCTTCTTCTTTGACTCATCATCATCAACATGTTGCTTGATTTGAAGCTCATGAGTCATTAAGGATCCCAACAGTTCTTCTAGGGGTAGTGTACTTAGATCCTTTGCCTCTTGTATTGCCGTCACCTTAGCTTCCCAAGTCCTAGGCAAGGAACGCAAGACCTTTCTCACAAGATCAGAATTATCATAAGATTTACCAAGACTTTTTAAACCATTAACTATGTCAGTAAATCTTGTAAACATATCAGCAATAGATTCACATGCATCCATTTTAAACAATTCATATTTATGAACTAGCATGTTAATCTTGGATTCCTTGACTTGATTTGTTCCCTCATGGGTAACTTCAAGTCTATCCCAGATTTCCTTAGCAGAAATGCAAATAGATATGCGATTGAATTCATTTGCATCTAATGAGCAGTATAAGACATTCATTGCTTTGGCATTGAGTTGTGCCAATTTTCTATCATGTTCATCCCATTCCGTTTCCTGTTTGGGAGTCTCCATGCCATTGACTCTAGCAGTGGGTGTGTGTGGTCCATTGACTATAATGCTCCAAAGATCATAGTCAAGTGCTTCAATGAATATTTTCATTCTAGCCTTCCAATAACCATAGTTAGAACCATTAAATAAGGGTGGTCTATTAATAGATTGACCTTCAGAAAAAGATGAACCAGCTTGAGTTGCCATGTGGATCTTTGACTCTTGATCGTTAGATCAAATCAAATGAGCACTAGCTCTGATACCAATTGTTGGTCCAGATAGCAACCCAAGAGGGGGGGTGAATTGGGTTTTTCAAAAAATTAAACTGCTTTGAAAGATAACCCCCAGCGGAAATAAAAACTTAGATTCACAGATTTAAAACTAAGCAACTATAAATAGAGAGTTGAAGATAAAGAGACAATCACGACAAACACAATAGATTTTATAGTGGTTCGGTGTACCTACACCTACGTCTACTCCCAAGTACCTCTTGGGTCCACACTATAATCAAACTGATTACAGCAGAGTTGTTTTGCAAGCTCACAACTCGAACTTGTTGTTTTCCCGGGTGCACAACGAACCCAGCTGGTTTTCAAGGCTCACCAGCACAAAACCTTAAAACCACAAGCTAATGCTTGCACAAGGCTAACAGCCTCAACTGAATCAATCACCAGATTGACCCAACAATCAGTATTTGATTTTACAAAAGCAAATTTCTCCTTCAATGAGCAAATATACAATAATGAAACAATAAATAGAGATTAGGAACCAAAGCCTGATTCGAAGATCTTAGTGGCTTCTTCCTTCTCTTCCTTTGAATGGATCTTCCTTTGAATATGCTCTTGAGGCTCAGAAGATTAGAAAAACTAGGGCTTCTTCCTTCTCTTGAGATTTCTTCTAAATAGAATGCAAAGGCTTGGAATCTCTTTCTCTTCTTTTGGGGAATGAGTATGATCTTTCCTTACAGGTTTTTCCTCTTTTCTTTTCTGATAGATCTCAAAGATTTTCTCTATTCTTTTCTTTTTGCCTCTTTCTTCTCTTTTCCTCTCTTTTTTGGGATGCAATCAACCCTCTTCTTATAGATTCGATTAATCCACAAATAGTGTGAAACTATCCGTTAGAAGCAAGTGAAAAAGTATTAGATCCATAAATAACAATAGCCGTTGGGATTAAAATAGATAAAGAAAAAGTTTAGAGTCGTTCTGACAGTTCTGGAGCCATGTCTGACATTCTGGAGTCGGCTCTGGCTTTTGGAGTCGGCTCTAACTCAAAATAATTTAATCCGCTCGATCTGGAGTCGTCTTTGACTTTTCTGGGGTCGACACAAAATTCTTCTGGAGTCGACTCTAGAAGTCTGGGAGTCGACTCTAAGTCGTGGCCTGAAAATCAACGTTCTGTTGTTTCTGATAGAGTCGGCTCTCACAGTCCCGGAGTCGACTCTAAGTCCGTGCCGTTTTCCAGAGTCGGCTCTGTGATTCCATGTGTCGACTCTAATGTCTGCAGTCTTACCTTGACATTAGATTCGAACCAGAACTTGATTTTCCTTCTTGATTTTGATCATCAATTAGACTTATAATCTGAAAAACTTAATCAAAATCATTAGTAACATTAAATGTTATACTCAAATAGTTTTGTTAATCATCAAAATCCTCAATTGGGTCAACAATCTCCCCCTTTTTGATGATGACAAAAACTTTGAGTATATGCATTAAGAAATTCATTTGAATTGAGAATTATAGATATTGTTAAAGCTTAGAGACTTTCTAATAGAGAATTTGATGCCAATATTCAAAATGAATAAAAATAAACAAAACTTGACATCAATCAAAATGATTTGATTTTTATATGGAGAAACTTATTAAGCTCCCCCTGCATTGAATAGCTCCCCCTATGTAGATAATCTGAATTCTTCCTAAAAATTCTCAGAATTGTTCTTCATTTTCTTTCTCTTTCTCTTTCTTATATATGTCTTTCTTATATGCATATACGTTTATCTCTCCCCCTTTTTTGTTATCAACAATAAGGTGAGTTTAAAAACAATAGAGAATGTATTAGAGCGAGAATGTTGGTTCGAATAAACATAAGGATAGGAAACTTATTCATTGACATTCAATCAAAGATAAATTTGTAATAAAAGTGCAACATTCATTCAAACATTTGTATTCCAAAGTAAGATCCATTACATGTATTCTAAAATGACAGATTTAAGTATGTAAATCCTAGATACATGCTAAGAAGGAAAGCAAGAAATCCTAAGATACAACCTAGGATTGAAATCAAAATCAAATATGCTTATACACAATTTTCTTTAAATGTCCAATCATTTCCATAACATCATCTTTTTGGGTTTCTTAAAGCTTTCAAGACAGCTTCAATTTGAGAGACTGCAAGGTCAATATCTTTCTTCAGTTGACTTGTAGCATGAAGATACTTTCCAGAACCGTCAGCAATGCCTTCCATCCTTTCAAAAATTTTATGAAGATCAGTGCTAAAGGATTCGACGGAATTGCTAATTGAAAAAGAAATCATGTCAAGTCTTGAATTAATCTCATCCTTTAATTGATTGAACTCCTCTCTTAGTTTACACATATCATTTGTTCTTACACTGTCATACTCAGCAATAAAGCTCTGAGCTGACCAATCTGCTCCTCAGAAAATCTTTCAGATGCCATTGCTGACTGATGTGGAAGTTGAGAGCTAGGTCCAGCTTCTGAGGGTCCAGCAGATGGTCAGCAGAAGGTCCAGCAGGTGGTTCAGGAATGTCTTCTCCTCTGACTTCCTCAACTCTAACTTCTTTAGCTCTGGCCTCATGTCCTCTTTTAATCCAGTTTCCATTTTCTTTTCTAAAGCCCATTCGGTGAATAGTAGAGACACTATAATAATCTGTATGTCTTAATTTCTTAGTGGCTCATTATCCATTATAAGTACACCTTGGCTTCTGAAGATCAATGTTAAAACCATACCATATGGCAATGTAGATCTCTTTTTAGTAGCTGCCTCTGCCATATACCTATCATCATGCCAGCAAGATTTAAAGGTCTACCAGTGAGTATACAAGTCCATCAATAAAATGTCTCGCTCCGAGACATATTCAAACCTTCCGATTTTAGGGAAAAGAATCTTCCACAGATATTGTGAAGTAATCTGAGTTCCAAATTAAGTTGATTTGCCAAGATTTCCTCAAACTCAGAAACTTCTCTCCCTAACATCCTTGACATGCACCTCCTCTATCTTCATGATGATATTCAATAAGTCCAACAGTAGGCATTTCCAATAAATTTACCAAGGATTCGGCTGTGATGATTACCTTTGTTCCTCTTACAACACTTACTAAACCTCCCTCTCCTCTACTTAAATCATTATAAAACTCTCTCACTAGGGCAGGGTAAGTAGGGATATCCAAAGAGCAACCTTCTCCCATCCCATTTCTTTAAAATCGCCCAATAGCAAAGCCCTCCGAATAAAGAAGTTGAAATCAACTTCCTTCCAGTTGTAATGGCCTTACCAGCTAATTGGTCTACTTTGGAGAAGATGGTGAAGGGTGGAGAGTCATCTTGAGTGGCAGAGAAGAAGATGACGAGGGTTGCCTCCGATTTGAACGGCGCTTCGTCGGAACAGTCGAACCACCAATGATTGCGCCTTTTGGGAGCCATTGGATTCGATTGGAATGAGTAATCAAGGTTTTGAGGGATTTGGAGAGTTTGGAAAGTTTGGAACTTTGAAAATGGTTTAGGAGACGATAGAAATCGTTTGGGGTCGACTCCGCCCTTTTTATTTTGACCTAGTTCCACTTAGAGTCGACTCCCAAAAATGGGTGTCGGCTCCGAACCAGAAATCTGTCAGCGCCCGAATTAGAGTCGGCTCTACAGAAGCCAGAGTCGGCTCTAATTGCTTAGACAGAACATCAAAATAAGAAGGTGTCGACTCCACAAACGAGGTGTCGACTCCACAATAGTTTCAGTGAGAAATTCAATTTCAAGGATCTGAAACTATTCAAATTAATCATCAAACTCTAGATAAGTGTTCCTTAGCAATTGGGGAAACAATGAATCAAGATCTAGATAGATTTCCTTATTGGACATAGAGATTTTCAAGAAATTATGAAGTCTAGATAGTTATTGTCCTTAAGAGTTTCAGAAAATTATTCTAAAGGATCACAAACTCCTAATTCTCCTCTAAGATAGCAAAATCTCTCCTCACTAAGGGTTTGGTAAAAATATCTGCTAATTGATCATTAGTATTACATATATCAAGACAAACATCATTAGTTACATGTTCTCTAATAAAGTGATGTCTAATTTCAATGTGTTTAGTTCTTGAATGTTGAATTGGATTTTTAGTTAGATTGATTGCACTAGTATTATCACATTTAATAGGTATTTTATCAAGTGTGATACCATAATCTTCAAGTTGTCGCTTAATCCAAAGGATTTGAGCACAGCAACTTCCAGCTGCAACATACTCTGCCTCAGCAGTGGATAATGCAACCGAATTTTGCTTCTTGCTAAACCAAGAGATTAAGTTACTTCCTAAAATTGGCATACCCCACTTGTGCTTTTTCTATCTAACTTACAACCAGCATAGTCAGAATCAGAATAAGCAATCAATTTTAAGTTGAGTCTCTAGAATACCATAATCCTACATTTTTAGTTCCATTAAGTATCTAAAGATTCTTTTAACAGCAATTAAATGTGATTCTTTAGGATTAGATTGAATCTTGCACATAAGCAACAGAAAACATATATCTGGCCTACTTGCAGTTAGTAAAGAAGTGATCCGATCATACCTCTGTAATGCTTTGATCTACTTCTTACCTTCTTCATCTTTGTCCAGCTTGCATGAAGGACTCATTGGCGTCCAAGGGTTTAGATTCCATACCAAACTTCTTGAGAATTTCCTTTGTATACTTTGTTTGGTTGATGAAAATTCCCGCTTTCTCTTGTTTGATTTGAAGTCCAAGGAAGAAGTTTAGTTCTCCCATCATGCTCATCTCAAATTCTCCCTGCATTACTTAGCAAATTCTTGACAAAGGAGATTGTTAGTAGCACCAAATATAATGTCATCAACATAAATTTGAACGATTAATAAATCTTTCCTTTTCTTTTTAAAAACAAGGTTTTATCAACATTTCCTCTAGAAAAGTCATTTTCAATTAAAATTTACTTAATCTATCATACCAAGCTCTAGGTGCTTGCTTTAAACCATAAAGTGCTTTGTGTAGTTTAAAAGACGTGGTTTGGAAATTCATGATCTTCAAAACCAGGAGGTTGTTCAACATAAACTTCCTCATTATAAAACCATTTAGAAATGCACTTTTAACATCCATTTGAAATAAGTTGAAATTCATATGACATGCAAATGCAAGTAGTAGCCTAATGGCTTCTAATCTAGCAACAGGTGCAAAAGTTTCATCAAAATCTATACCTTCTTCTTGATTATATCCTTTTGCAACTAAGTCTAGCTTTGTTTCTAATTACTATGCCATTTTCATCTAATTTATTTCTAAATACCCATTTAGATCCTATTATAGGGTGATTTTTAGGTCTTTCAACTAGGGTCCAGACTTGATTTCTAGTGAATTGGTTTAACTCTTCCTGCATTGCTAACATCCAATAACTATCTTTCTCAGCTTCCTCTATAGTCTTAGGTTCTATATGAGATACAAATGCAAGATGATTATTGATATTCTCATTGATGATCTAGTCTTACACCTTGAGATGGATCACCTATGATTAGGTCCTTAGGATGACCATAAGCATATCTCCAATCTCTAGGTAGATCTTGATCATTTTGAACAGTATCAATACCATCATCCTTAGGTGAGTCTTCATCCTTAGCTTCAGGTTCATGATCTGAAGATACATTTAATTTTTCAATATTCTTTCAATCAAAGATGTATCTTCCTCATCATCAATTTTATCTGAACTTGATGCTAAAGACTCATCAAACACTATATGAATGGATTCTTCTACAACTAAGCTTTTCTTATTAAATACTCTATATGCTTTGCTAGATGTAGAATATCCTAGGAATACCTTCATCAGATTTTGCATCAAACTTACCTAAGATTATCCTTACCATTGTTATGAATAAAACATTTACAACCAAATGCATGAAAATAACTTAAATTTGGTTTCCTATTGATCCAAAGTTCATAGGAGTTTTCTTTAAGGATAGGTCTAATTAGGGCTCTATTTAGAATGTAACATGCTGTGTTTATAGCTTCCGCCCAAAAATATTTTGGAAGTTGGCTTTCACATAGCATGGTACGGGCCATGTCTTCTAAAGTCCTATTCTTCCTTTCTACAACTCCATTTTGTTGTGGTGTTCTAGGTGGTGCAGTTATGATGTATGATTCAAAACAGAATTTTTTGCAAAAATTTTCAAAAAGTGATTTTCAAATTCAGTTCCATGATCACTTCTAATAGACACTATGGTAGTGTTTTTCTCATTAGTGACTTTCTTAACAAATTTCATGAATATCGAGAAAGTCTCATCTTTGTGAGCCAAAAACATTACCCAAGTGAATCTAGAGTAATCATCTACTATCACTAGACCATATTTCTTTCCTCCTAGACTTGTGGTTCTAGTAGGTCCAAAAAGGTCCATGTAGTAGCTCTAGTGGCCTAGTAGTTGAAACAACATTCTTAGATTTGAAAGAAGTTCTTGTTGTTTTCCAAATTGACATGCATCACATATTCGATTATTTTCAAAATTTAGACTAGGAATACCTTTAACTAAATCCATTTTCAATAATTTGAAATTAGGTGTGTGCTTGCATGACCTAATCTACGATGCCATAGCCAACCAATCTCATTCATTTTAGCATTATAGCAACTAAGCAATGATTACTTGGAGATAAATTACTCAAATCAATTAAGTACACATTGCCATTCTATTTCCAACAAGAATAATGCTATTATCAATGGGATTAGTAACAGTGCAAACAGAAGCTTCAAAGGATACTTTAAAACCTTTGTCACACATTGGCTAATACTTATTAGATTATGTTTAAGTCCATCAACATATAAAACATTATCAATATGAGTAGATGGAGTAATTTGAATCTTACCAAGCCCATGATATGGCCTTTGACCATTATCACCAAAAGTAACTACTCCTCTTTTTGATTCAAGGGTGATGAATTGATCTTTGTCACCCGTCATGTGTCTTGAGCAACCACTATCCAGATACCATTTTCTTTGATCTGATGGCTGCAAGACACTCCTGCAAAATGATTTAGTCTTAATTTTAGGTACCCAAGCCTTCTTGGGTCCTTCATGGTTAGTAGCATTAAACATTGTTCCTTTGGAACCCAAATCATCTTTTTCTTTTTATGTGAAGATTTACACATATATGATTTATGTCCTTTGCTTTACATTTAAAACAAGTAATGTTTAATGATTTTTCAGCATGTACAAAAATGTTCTTCAAAGATTTTTGCTTTTTAAGTGGATTATACCCTAATCCAGCTTTGTCAAAAATAGCCTTTTGATTTTCCAAAATCATATTAAGTTTGATAGAGCTTAGAGTAAATTTATCAACTATAGGCTTAAGTCTATCAACTTCATTTTTCAAACTTTCTTTTTCTTTTATTAAAAGTTCTTTATCAACAACATGCTTTTCATTTTCTAATGATAGTTTTTGCATTTGAATTTTCAATTATTTGTTCTTTGAACTTAGATTTGCAAAATCATCCATTAATTCATAAAAAGCACTATGTAATTCATCAAAAGTGAACTCATCAAGAAAACTCGGACTTACCTCATCATTGTCCGCCATGAAGCATAGATTGGCCATTTCACTCTTTTCTTCTTCTTCGGAACTTGTGCTTTCCGAATCGCTCCATGTGGCCATCATTGCCTTCTTTTTGAACCTCGGGTGCCTTTCTTTAGTTGAGGGCATTCAGATTTAAAGTGACCGGACTTCTTGCATTCAAAGCAAATAACTTCCTTTTCTTTGCCCTTGTCCTCATCTTTTCTTGCAAAGGGCTTTTCTTTTCAAACTTCTTCTTCTTCATGAATCTTTTAAATTTTCTTGTGATGAGTGCCATGTCCTCATCATCACTTTCATCCTCGGATTCATGAGGCTCTTCCATATATTCAAATCTTAAGAGCCATATTTCTCTTCTTCTTTGACTCATCATCATCAACATGTTGCTTGATTTGAAGCTCATGAGTCATTAAGGATCCCAACAGTTCTTCTAGGGGTAGTGTACTTAGATCCTTTGCCTCTTGTATTGCCGTCACCTTAGCTTCCCAAGTCCTAGGCAAAGAACGCAAGACCTTTCTCACAAGATCAGAATTATCATAAGATTTACCAAGACTTTTTAAACCATTAACTATGTCAGTAAATCTTGTAAACATATCAGCAATAGATTCACATGCATCCATTTTAAACAATTCATATTTATGAACTAGCATGTTAATCTTGGATTCCTTGACTTGATTTGTTCCCTCATGGGTAACTTCAAGTCTATCCCAGATTTCCTTAGCAGAAATGCAAATAGATATGCGATTGAATTCATTTGCATCTAATGAGCAGTATAAGACATTCATTGCTTTGGCATTGAGTTGTGCCAATTTTCTATCATGTTCATCCCATTCCGTTTCTGGTTTGGGAGTCTCCATGCCATTGACTCTAGCAGTGGGTGTGTGTGGTCCATTGACTATAATGCTCCAAAGATCATAGTCAAGTGCTTCAATGAATATTTTCATTCTAGCCTTCCAATAACCATAGTTAGAACCATTAAATAAGGGTGGTCTATTAGTAGATTGACCTTCAGAAAAAGATGAACCAGCTTGAGTTGCCATGTGGATCTTTGACTCTTGATCGTTAGATCAAATCAAATGAGCACTAGCTCTGATACCAATTGTTGGTCGAGATAGCAACCCAAGAGGGGGGGTGAATTGGGTTTTTCAAAAAATTAAACTCCTTTGAAAGATAACCCCCAGCGGAAATAAAAACTTAGATTCACAGATTTAAAACTAAGCAACTATAAATAGAGAGTTGAAGATAAAGAGACAATCACGGCAAACACAATAGATTTTATAGTGGTTCGGTGTACCTACACCTACGTCCACTCCCAAGTACCTCTTGGGTCCACACTATAATCAAACTGATTACAGCATAGTTGTTTTGCAAGCTCACAACTCGAACTTGTTGTTTTTCCGGGTGCACAACGAACCCAGCTGGTTTTCAAGGCTCACCAGCACAAAACCTTAAAACCACAAGCTAATGCTTGCACAAGGCTAACAGCCTCAACTGAATCAATCACCAGATTGACCCAACAACCAGTATTTGATTTTACAAAAGCAAACTGCTCCTTCAATGAGCAAATATACAATAATGAAACAATAAATAGCGATTAGGAATCAAAGCCTGATTCGAAGATCTTGGTGGCTTCTTCCTTCTCTTCCTTTGAATGGATCTTCCTTTGAATATGCTCTTGAGGCTCAGAAGATTGGAAAAACTAGGGCTTCTTCCTTCTCTTGAGATTTCTTCTAAATAGAATAGCAAAGGCTTGGAATCTCTTTCTCTTCTTTTGGGGAATGAGTATGATCTTTCCTTACAGGTTTTCCCTCTTTTCTTTTCTGATAGATCTCAAAGATTTTCTCTATTCTTTTCTTTTTGCCTCTTTCTTCTCTTTTCCTCTCTTGTTTTTGGGATGCAATCAACCCTCTTCTTATAGATTCGATTAATTCACAAATAGTGTGAAACTATCCGTTAGAAGCAAGTGAAAAAGGATTAGATCCATAAATAACAATAGCCGTTGGGATTAAAATAGATAAAGAAAAAGTTTAGAGTCGTTCTGACAGTTCTGGAGCCGTGTCTGACATTCTGGAGTCGGCTCTGGCTTTTCTGGAGTTGGCTCTAACTCGAAATAATTTAATCGCTCGATCTGGAGTCGTCTCTGACTTTTCTGGGGTCAACACAAAATTCTTCTGGAGTCGACTCTAGAAGTCTAGGAGTCGACTCTAAGTCATGGCCTGAAAATTCAACGTTCTGTTGCTTCTGATAGAGTCGGCTCTCACAGTCCCGGAGTCGACTCTAAGTCTGTGCCGTTTTCCGGAGTCAGCTCTGTGATTCCATGTATCGACTCTAATGTCTGCAGTCTTACCTTGACATTAGATTCGAACCAGAACTTGATTTTCCTTCTTGATTTTGATCATCAATTAGACTTATAATCTGAAAAACTTAATCAAAATTATTAGTAACATTAAATGTTATACTCAAATAGTTTTGTTAATCATCAAAATCCTCAATTGGGTCAACACGAAGGCCATTGGGATCCGAACCCAGTTTGTTACGAGTCTGGTAAGATCCGTATCCGGTTAGTTAGTGGATCGACGGCTGGGAGGCGGGGAGAGCTGGCCGATGGCTCGAGACCTAGGCCACTATTGCAGGTCACAGGCCATATCTTGGTATGATTCCTTGTTTGGAATCTTATTCTGTTATAGTGAATTTGAACCCTTCCGCGCCAGATTCCGCAGAGCTGTTCTGAACGCCGTGGTTCAGTCATCATGGCTGGCTGAGGCTCGGCGGAGGTAGGTGTCGAGGCACAAGGGGCCAACTTGGATCAGGCGGGGCCGGCCGGGATGGAATGCCGGAGGCCGACGCTGGAGGCCGACGCTGGAGGCCGGCGCTGGATGCCGACGCTGAAGGCCAACGCTGGAGGCCGGAGCCAAAGGCCGGCGTTGGAGGCCGGCGCTGAAGGCCGACGCTGGAGGTCGACGCTGGAGGCCGAGCCAAAGGCCGGCGTTGGAGGCCGACGCTGGAGGCCGGCGCTGGAGGCCGGCGCTCGAGGCCGACGCTGGAGGTCGATGCTGGAGGCCGGCGCTAGAGGTGTCGGCCTTTGGGGCCGACGGACGATTGTCGATAGCTCGGCTGGGACCGAGAGACGGGATAGGTCGGCTGGAGGAGCCGACGGAAGGAGGTCGATAGCTCGGCTGGGGCCGAGAGATGAGATAGGTCGGTACCTTGAGGACCCCTGATTTGGTGAGGGGCTGGAGCATCTCAATTCATCGACTTATCGTTGGCGGCATCACTTGATCGAACGGGAATCAAGGCTGACCTTAGCTGCGTGCACGATTAATGATGCATAACAATTTTACCCCTCAACAACTACCATCATCGCTGCTATCATCGCTGGCATCGCCGCTGTTGCCGACGGTACTGATATGCCGTCATTAGCCGTTGTCGATTAAAAAAGAAGAAAGAAAGAGGAAAAGGAAAGAGAGAGAGGGAGAGCAATCGAGTGGGGTGAGAGAGAGAGAGAAAGAGAGAGAGAGAGAGAGAGAGTGAGGGGTAGTTTAGATTTTTTTTTTTTTTTATGGGATAAGAGAAAATTGCTCTCAACATTATTGAATTTTAAATTTTTTAAAAAATTTAAACGTGCGGAAAGCAATTTTTGCTGTGGATTCAGAAGCTCCCATCAAATATCCCAAAACCAGCTTTCACCCTGTGGCGACCTTACCACTAGCTCGGCCGTTCCACTCGCCGCCAGATAATTCCCCCGCCCCCCCCCCCCCCCCCCCCCCCAAAACCCCCCCTCCCACGCCATCAAGAAACCATCATGCCCTCCGTCTTAACCTCAGCCTCTCCGCCTTCACTCGCTTTTGTCGTCTCTTCTCTCTCCCGCACCCCCAGATTCCACCCCTTAAAGACCCCGACCTTTCTTCGAAATTCTAAACCCTTGTCGTCTTTCCCTTCTTCCTCTCCGTCTCCCCCTCCGTCGACGCGGCCGATGAGTTGGCTCGGGAAGCTAGGGTTAAAGTTCGGGAGCCGGGCCGGGCTCTCGACGGAGGCGTCGTCGGCGATCGCGCAGGGGCCGGACGACGATATGCCGGCGCGGGGCAGGAGTTCGCGCAGTTCGGGGCCGGGTGCTTCTGGGGGGTGGAGCTGGCGTTCCAAAGGGTGCCCGGGGTGACTAAGACCGAGGTCGGATACAGCCAGGGGAACTTCCACGAGCCCACGTATGAGGATGTGTGCACCGGCTCCACCAACCACGCGGAGGTCGTCCGGGTGCAGTATAATCCCCGGGAGTGCAAGTATGAGGACTTGCTGGAGGCGTTCTGGGCACGCCATGATCCCACCACACTCAATCGCCAGGTAAAGATTCGATTCTTGATGGGTTTGATTGATATGCATGTTTCTGCTGAAAAGAATTGGATTTGTATTTGTTTGATAGGTTTTTTATTTGATTTGTTCTGATAAAAATTCGATTTTTAACGGAGAATCGTATAATTTATTGTCCTGTGGTGATTGCTGAGTGGCGCCGTTACTGTTGCTATTTTATTCTGACAAACATTGATTTTTGGATACTTTGATAGGATTTGGAATTGCTTGATCATCCTGTCAAAGTACTTTTGGGAACGATCAGATTTAATGCTAGTTACACAAAGCATTCGTTACATCCGAAACTGGGAATTTAATGCTCACCATGCTTTTATAGAGCGAGAACTATTTGATCGTGAATGGAACCATGATTTTTAACTAGCGGAGCCTAAATATGTACTTGCAATATTGAAATTGGTATCACTGAAAAAAACAACTTATGAGAGCTACATTTTGCCTTTGTCTTTAACATCATGCAATAAAATAGATAATTCAATCAGTATATATAAATATCATGATATCATGTTATTGATGCTAAAAACTAGAAGAGAGATTCTATTGTAGGAGACTAAGAGCTGGTGAGAGAGGCCACTTATAGACTAGGGAGAAAGAGTGGGGAGAATATGAGAGAGGTATTCTAGGAGTTGGTTAGGTGAGTGAGAAAGGGAAAATTTAGATAGGTCGAATCACCTTGGAGCCCTATTCTGGGTGGTTCAGATAGGTGCATATAGTGTTACAACTAAGTTATAGATCAACCTTTTTTTGGCAGACGTGTAGGTCTGGCTGGGTAAAGTGGAAGACACAAGAAACCTCTTTGAGGCATGGATTTTATAGGAAAAGTTATCAGAGATAGCCAAGGGATGAGGAAGAGTTTGACATTCTCAAGAGGATTACACAATTGTGGATGCAAGATTAATCTTCTAGGATTTGTGAGATAGCAGGGTTAGGTAGATGACTTTGAAAAATCTTGTTTATTTCTTCATGTGAGTTGTCAAAATTTGCATGGCATATTCTTTATGTATAATCTCTGACTGTTGGATGCTTACCACTTGGCTTCTTTCCAAGTACTTGTGACATGTTAGGGACAATAGATGTAAGCAAGCGGAAAATTCTTGGTATGGGCCTTGATCTGTTTGTTTTGAGGGTTAAGTTGTCATCTAGCATCTAAAAATTTGATGCAAACATAAAGGCAGTGGTGGTGGGTAGGAGTGACACAGACAAGGAAGCTTGTGTTGAACATTTCACATGCCTGTAGTTAGAAAACTCACAATCCCTATCAGCTGGTGTCACGTGTTCAGATAGGAGAATAGGCTCCATGTTGCCAACAAAATATGGAGGTAGTTGATAATAAGTTGCATTCAGAGGACTCAATATAGTTGTGAAAAAATGTCTGAGTCTATGAAGTTAGGGATCCATGACACCTTGGGATGCATTGCTCTAGGTAAACATCATGCATAGTGTTTTTGTGGCCATCAAGGTAAGTTGAGAGGTGATGCAGGGTAAAAAGTTTCCGCATAAACTGGTTGATGCGAACAGCCGGTGGGACTTGCCTTTGGGCTATGGTCGATCGATCCTTGCGAGCTGAATGATACTTCGCCAGCTATTCCATCGGCATCTTTGCTTGATTTTCGCCAGATCGAGTCTTGGCTGACTGACCCTCGGCTTCCTTTACCAAGTCTCGCTTTAGAACCAGGGTTGCCAAATCTCAACAGTTGGAAGTCACCTGACCAATAGTTGGGAGTCTCGGACACCTGATCACCATGATCACGGAAATCTCGGAATAAGCCCCTTACACGGAAATGAGAGCCAGATATAACCTCTTTCATGATTAGCAGGATCTGAAATCCCCCCAATCAGGTATACATCGAAATTGGTCTTATTCTCCTCTAAATTTTGCAACTGCACCCAAAAAATCAAGTAACAACATACCATCTCTGCTGCCTTTAAACATTAAGTCCTGAGACCCCTCAAGTACGCACAGAAAAAATCCTTCATGGATGCCAATACACTCCAAAACCCTTCTCTGAAATTTTCTTCTCTCCAAACCTTCTCCATATTATTTATGGCCAAGGATCTCTGCTTGGGCGCCACCTGGACTCCTATGTGCACCGCTATTTCACCCCCAAATCAGAGAACGAAAATCTGTAGCAACAGATTGGCGCTAGAGAAAGGGGCCTCAAGTCCCTAAAAACTTGAAATCCTGGAAGAAAAGGTTCAAAAGAAACGGACATTATCCTGAATGGTGAACCATAGAAGGGTGATCGTAGATGCCCCTGACTAGGCCGCCTCTCAAAGGCTTAGTCCCTTGCAGAACGCGACATCCTCATAACTATCCCAGCCCACTGCTCCGCCGCCACCTGTGGCACTCGTCACTCAGGACCAATTCAGCATATTGGTCCAGAAAGTCCAGGCTTTAACGCAATTGGTGCAAGGAGTCAAAGGAGTCCTTCCCCAACTGCATCCAATCTTCAATCTCCTGTGGGCACTTAGCAACATCCCGTTGGAGCAGCCATGCCGGTGTAATTAACAGCTCCTTCCCCTGATTAGATTGAAGCCATGATTCCTCCATGACAACCTGGCCATGAAGTGGGGGAGACAGAAGAAATTCTACCTAAAGCCGGAGACGGGGGCCTCCTTCGGCCTCATCGGGCCCGCTCCTTGTCCCCGACTTTCTTTCATCATGGTTTGATGCCTAGACGTCGATCTCCTCTCTCGGCTCCATCAACACAAGCGAGGTTTTCGAATGAAAGATCCAAGAGATGCGCATGGAGTTGGACACTGTTAAGCATGCGTCTCTGCCGGAATCTTAGGTGGAACGAGGTTCACCCTTCATCAAGAGGATTATGAACGAAGCTATCCCATCGCAAATAAAGTTCCTCGCCATCAAACCATACAATGAGACAACCAACCCGGACGACCATTGGAGTAGCTTCCGATTAATAATGCTGCTTCATGGAGCCTTAGATGCGATCTTGTACTGGGCCTTTTCCTCAACTCTTAGGAGACTTGCCAGAGTATGGTTCGACACCTTAAAGCCAAATTTCATTGACTCCTTTGACGAACTCGATCGCTCCTTTATTAGCCAGTTCATCAGTAGCCATCGTTATCGGCAAAAGTCGGATTCCCTCTCTGAACTAAAGCAATGGGAGGGGGAGTCCTTGAAGAGCTTCTTGGGCCGTTTTAATACAACCATATTAGAGGTCGACCACCTCAACTATGAGGTGGCCATATCTGCCCTAGCAAACTGAGTAACGAGGAAGAAGACTTCTATCTAGCACTAAAGGTAAATTACCCACAAAGTCTCTATGACATGATGGTCCTGGCAGACAAATACGCTAGAGTGAAAGAGTCTAGAAGGTCGACGTGAGGCGAGCAACAAAAGGAGAAAAGCAACTCAAATAAAAATCGATCGATTAGTCCTGCGAGCCCTCACCGCCAAAGGGCTCTGTTGCCCAGGTGGCGCTCTAGAAGTCCAGCGTGGAGGTTCAACTGGTTTACTCAGCTTACCGCGCCTCGGGCTTAAATCCTAATGGAGGTAGAGCATCAGCTCCCTCAGTCGAAGGCTCTTCGGGGGAATCCAATCCGGAGAGATATGACACGACCATGGGCATGATACCGATAAGTGCTGGCAGCTCAGGCATGAGATCGAGCAGTTAATCCATCGAGGAAGACTTGAGCGCTATAGAGGACCCCCGAAGGTAGAAGCCAAAGCAGAGCATCCCTTCGAGCTTTGACAACAACCCCCGCCAAATCTACCAGCGATAGGCAATGTACACATGTTTGTCATGGTTGGCTCATCTAAGAGTTGGCTAGACGAGGAGGAGAACCCGTTTAAAAAAAATCAGATTGAGGACTCGCATTCTTGGAGAAAGTCCTTCAAGATATACAATATCTCCATGACAATGCTCTCGTTGTATCCCTAAATATGCAAAACTATGATGTACACTGGGTTCTTGTTGATAGTGGAAGTTCTGTCAATGTTTCTATTTCGATGCCTTTATGAAAATGAACCTGAGAACGGGAGACCTTCGGACGGTGGACTCTACCTTGATGGGGTTCATCGGCGACACCGTTTTGTCTGAAGGAGTAATAACTCAAACAGTTCGAGCAGGCGAATAGCCTTGTACGACAATTGTCCATATGGACTTTCTTGTAATCAAACTTCGGTTGCCATATAATGCCATCCTCGAAAGACCCGGACATATGTTCCTTGGGGCAGTGATCTTCGTCCCACACCTCGTTATGACGTTTCCCATGGAGTGGGGTGTTAGGACTGTTCGAGGAAGTCAAGCTGTTGTGCGGTATTGTTTCGTTGCCGACCTTTAGTCTTGAAGGCCGAAGTCGATGGGCTCGATGCTTAGGAAGATCTTACCTAGCAGAGAGAGGAACCCGTCGAGGAGCTTAAGGAAGTCCCACTTAAGGAGGGTTGGCCCGAATGAACCTTTCGGATTGGGTCACAATTGGAAGGGAAGCCCCAGCAGAACTTGGTTGACTTTCTACGCAAAAATGCCATTATTTTTGCCTGGTCCGCCTCTAACATGCTGGGGATCAGTTTGGATGTTCTCGTTCACCACCACAATGTGGATGTGATTTAGACCAATCAAACAGAAAAAGAGAAGTTTTGCCCCTGAATGTTAGAAAGCTATCGAAGAAGAGGTCGACAAACTACTCAAAGCAAACTTTATCCAAGAGGTAAACGACCTCAGTTGGTTAGCGAATGTCATCATGGTGAAGAAGGCGAACGGCGAGTGGTAAATCTGCATTGACTTCACTGACCTCAATAAGGCCTGCTCGAAGGACAGTTTTTTCTTGCTGATGATCGATCAGTTGGTAGATGCTACATCCGGCTATCACGTTCATTGATGCCTACTCGGGCTGTAATTAGATACGGTTGGCTTCCGAGGATGAAGAAAATATAGCCTTTATCACTGATAAGGGACCTATTGCTACTGGGTCATACCGTTCAGACTAAAGAATGCCGGGGCAACCTATTAGAGGTTGGTCAATAAAGTGTTCAAAGACCAGATAAGTTGGAATATGGAGGTCTATGTTGACGACATAATGGTGAAAAGCAGAGAAGCGGCCTAACATATATTCGACCTGACAAAAAGTTTCGCCACCCTCAGGAGATATCAAATGAAGCTGAACCGACCAAATATGCTTTCATAGTGAACTCTGAAAAATTTTTGGGCTTCATGGTCTCTTAGAGAGGCATTGAGGCGAACCCCAGAAGATCTAAGCCCTTCAAGAGATGGTGCTACCTAGGTCTGTCAAGAAAGTTCAATGCCTTACGGGATGAATAGTAGCCCTCAATCGCTTCGTCGCCCGATCTGCCGAAAAGTACCTACCTTTCTTTAAGGCACTTCGTTTGGCAAAGAACTTTCAATGAACCCCTGACTGTCAGAAGGCCTTCGAAGATTTGAAGTACTTGGGTTGGCCTCCGCTTCTTGGCAGTCCAAAGCTCGGGGAACCTTTATATCTATACCTGGTTATCTCGAAGAATGCTATTAGCTCTGTGCTGGTCTGAGAAGAAAACAAAATTCAGAAACCGATCTATTATATCAGCAAGCTGCTTCGAAACGCCAAAACCAAGTACATAAGGATTGAAAAGTTGGTGCTTGCGTTGGTAACATCTGTACGGAAGCTACATCCATACTTTCAAGTGCACACTGTAACAATTCTAACCGATCAGTCAATTAAAACAATCCTCCATTGTCTAGAAGTGTTGGAGAGGATGACAAAATAGGCTATAAAGCTGAGTGAGCATAACATACATTACAAGCCTCGCCCAGCCATCAAAACACAGGTTCTGGAAGACTTCCTTCTTGAATGCACCATTCCGGAGGATGGATCAACATTGGAAGACCCCTAATAAGCAAAAATCGAGGTTCAGTGGCTACTACATGTAAATGAGTCCTCCAGCACAGCCTGTTCCGGTGCAGGTTTGGTTCTTACAAGCCCAGGAGCCATGTTCAAATATGCCATCCGCTTCAATTTCTCTCTCCAATAATGAGGCAGAGTATAAAGCTCTGCTTGCCGGGCTCTGAATCGCCCGGGATTTGAAGGTCAATGGGCTGAACGTCTACACCAACAGTTGGTAGCCGAACATGTGTGAGGAGAATTCGAGACCCGAAAATCGAACATGGTCTAGTATCTGCAGAAGGTGCCCGACCTATCATTCGACTTTTATCGAACTTGAAATCATTTAGGTTCCAAGAACAAAAAATGCTTGCGCGGACCATCTCTCCAAACTGGCCACCACCAACTCCATGGATTTGGAGCGAAAGTTCCATCTTGAAGTTCTGGAGAAGCCCAATATAGCAGACACTGACTCCGTGATGCAGCTCGAAACCGAACCATCATGGATCGATCTTATTTTGGCGTACCTCAGAGATGGGACTCTTTCAATGGACAGAAAGGAAGCTATGAAGCTGAAGATGCAGGCCTTCTACTACGTCTTGCACGACGAACAGCTCTACAAGCGTTCCTTCTCTATGCCGCTGCTCTCAAGTGCCTTAGGCCATCAGAGGCCGACTATGCCCTACGAGAGGTCCATAAAGGCATTTATGGCAATCACTTAGGAGGTCGAGCCCTCTTCCACAAAGTGTTACGACAAGGGTATTGGCCTACCATGATAACAGATTTAAATGATCTTGTCCGAGCATGCAACTCATGCCAGCGTCACTCGAACATCCAAAGGCTTCCGTCCACGCTCTTGACGCCCATTGCAGCTGCTTGGCCCTTTGCAAAGTGGGGTATGGACATCCTTGGTCCATTTCTCTCGCTACCGGACATAGAAAATTCCTGTTCATGGCCATTGATTACTTCACCAAATAGATTGAAGCTGAAGCAGTTGCCCAAATCAATAAGGCCCAAGTCAAGGACTTTGTCTAGCGATCGATCATCTGCCGATTCAGTCTTCTGCACACCATCATTACTGACAACGATCGGCAATTCGACAACCTAAGGTTCCAAGAGTTTTGCTAAGATCATGGCATCAGCCATTGACTCACCTCAGTTGGGCATCCACAAAGTAACAGAGGCGGAGGTAGCTAACCAAACGCTACTGCAAGGACTAAAGACTCAGTTGAATAAAGCATGCGACAAATGGACAGACGAGCTTCACCATGTCCTTAGGGCTTATCGAGCAATGAAAAGGATTTTCACTGGCAAAACTTCGTTTAGGATGGTCTTTGGCACTGAAGCCATCATCCTGATCGAAGTGGACTTACCCTCGCTCAGAGTTGAAAGCTATTCCGAAGAAGCAAAGGACGAATAACTGCGGGCTAACCTCGATCTAATTGAAGAAGTCGGAGAAAAGGCTCGAATCAGGATGGCTGCATACCAACAGCGCACCAACAGCGCGTGGCCCGTTACTACTCTTTCCCGGTGAAAGGGACGCTCTTCCTTTTACCTTATGCTCCGCAAAGCTTCGGTCTTTAGGCCGACGGAACAAAGAAAACTGACTCCAAACTGGGAAAGCCCTTACCAAGTTATAGAGGCCATCAGACCAGGCACCTACCGGCACCAAGACCTCGATGGGAAAACCATCCCCAGGACATGGAACTCGGACAACCTCGATTATATTATCAGTAAAGTATTCCTCAGCTAAACGATCTTATTTGTTATAATGAACTTCTCCATATTTAAATATATCCTTTTCAAATAATCATCTTTTTTCAAGATGTTAATAAGAAACAGATTTCTCCCAATTGCTGGTCCTACGAATTATGTCTTCGAATCCTTAGCCGGGCTGAGGTCTTTCTATATCATTTCTCCGAACCTCGACATAGCTGAGCACTTTCTTCAAACCTCAGCAGGGCCGAGCAATTTCTTCAAACCTCGGCAGGACCGAGTATGTTCTCAAACCTCGGCAGGCCGAGTATGTTCTACGTTATTTCTTCGAACCTCGGCAGGGCCGAGCACATTATACTTATTCTCCAAACCTCGGCAGGGCCGAGCATGTTTTATGTTATTTCTTCGAACCCTGGCAGGGTAGAGCACATTATACTTATTCTTCGAACTTTGGTAGGGCCAAGCACATTATTTCTTTGAACCTTGGCAGAGTGAAGCATATTATTTCTCCAAACCTCGGCAGAGCCAAGCAATTTCTTCGAACCTCGGCAGGGCTGAGCATGTTCTACGTTATTTCTCCGAACCTCGGTAGGGCCGAGCACATTATACTTATTCTTTGAACCTTGGTAGGGCCGAGCACGTTATTTCTTCGAACCTCGGCAGGGCTGAACATATTATTATTTATTCTTTGAACCTCGGCAGGGCCAAGCATACTACATAGTTTCTCCAAACCTCGGCAGGGCCGAGCATACTACATAGTTTGTTCAAACCCTCAACAAGACTAAGGTCTTTTTCTATTAAGTTTTTGAACCTCGATAGGGCTGAGAATATCTAGTTAACTCTTCGAACCCTCAGCTAGGTAGAATTCCTATTTTTTATATTTTCAAACCTCAGCAGGGCCGAGTATATTTTATTGTCTTCCCGAACCTTCAACCGGGCTAAGACATCTCTTAGTTATTTCTTTGGTCCTTCAGTTGAAATGCACCTATGCTATTCCTGTGAAGCCTAAGTTGCTAAGTTCGACGATTGCAAAACATTCTAAGCAAATCGTTACACAAATATCATTCATAAAGATATGAAGAATGTACAAGCAATTGTAAAAGAATGAAATTTATTCATCAACTTGCTTATTACAAAAGAATTGTTTATTACAACAAGTGCCTTGCGGCACGAAAAAAAAAATCTCTTCAGTTACAAAAGAAGGGATAAATTCAAGGCTTGGCTAGATTATTCGGTGCTGAGCCTTTCTTGGGGAAAACCATTGAAGGAGGAAGAGCTGGAACATACTGGCTCATTTCTTCAGTAATGGACAGGGGAACCTCGGTCGAATCTGCCTCCGCATCTTCTTCGAACTCTATCTTCAGGGCATCGTCTCCGTCGAGCCCAACTTTGGCGGATAAGGGAGTTGTGACCAGGGTATCAGCCGACATTGTGGCGACACAATACCCCTCATCCATTAGGAATGAGAGGTTCAAGTCAGGATATTGCTGGACGATCCTTTAACGCGTCTCAGTCACCCCCAACATGTAGGCCTCCTTTGAGAACGAGAGTTTCTTCTTGAGAAACTTGGCCGAACCACAACAAGGGCAGCCTGATTATCAGCCTCGGTCATCCGGACTTGAGACTTGAAGCTCTGCAAACGACAGATAGATAATTCTTCAGAGAACATCTTGATGTGCTCCACTGCCCGAGCTTCGTTCTCCTTTGCCTGAGAAATAAAGCTGACATATCTCATTTAGATAGAGGTGAGGCAGAATTTATCGTTATAGAAGAGTGAACAAAGTCCATATCTTTGCAATGATGTCGGCCAGCTGAGCAACCTCTGCCCTTACCTTCGTGGCCTGCTTGTGAAGCCTTTTCTTTTCCTTATAATGATTAAGCTTCCCACAGCATGTTCCAACTTCGCTCAATCATTTTCCACCTTATATTGGGTGGACGCAAGTTCATTTAAAGTTTTCGCAGCCTGCTATCGGCAAGCTTCAAGCGTGCAACCTTCGTCAGTAAGGCTCTTATTCGGCATATTTATTTCCTTCGCTGTCTCTGCCCAGGACGTCGCCTCGGCTAGCATACGAGCTGCTTCAAGCTCAGCTCGGGTCTTGGTAGCTCTTCAGACTGCTGGCTAGCCAAGCCTTCTTTATTTCGAAGCTTTGCGACTTCGCCCAAGGCTTGGTCATGAGCTTCTATTGCGGCTATCAACCGTTATAGAGTGCCCTCTAAAGGATAATCCCCTGCAACCAGACAAAGTGAGCAAGCTTGGAGATAACAAAATATATCAAAAAGAAGGAAAAAGATGTCCTCACTTACCTGGAAGGCATAAATGTCCGTGTCCTTAAGAAGGTCCTCGCTCCCGAGCAACGAGAGGTCCTCCAAGCCTTCGGGGAGCTCAAACCCCTCGACTGTGAAGGAGACCGTCCCTTGCTCGGCTTCCTCGTGCTCCGCATCTGAAGGACCTCCTTCTGGACGTAGGATGGAGCGGAATACATGAAGTCGTGACTTCAGCGACTCCAACTCAGGTCAGTAGGAAATTGTCAGGATGGACCAGCCCGACCGACCCTTCCATCCGAGGGTCCATCCTCGTTGACCCTCTCTCCCGAGGGACCCTCTCGGTCCTTAGCATCCCTCCAGGCCTCTCCCTGCTCTTCAGGGAGAGGCTCCTCTGCAAACGAAGGGATATATTTGCCGCTCGCAGCAATGACGGCCTCCAACTCTTCGGATTCGGCCTCTCAAGAGTTTGTCGGTTGTAGGGGATGACCCAAATCGGGGTACAGACGAGTGGGTGGGGGCCCTTATTGAAGTCTAGGCTCACTGGGAAATCCTCTCTTTCCCAGAACTTGCCCGCTAAGACATCCGGCTTCTTTTCCTTTTGGGCCGGTGCTTCTTTTATTTTTTCCACTGATGCCTTCTCTTTCAGTGCCGGGATCAAGGCAAGGCCCAGTCTCAAAGCCTTCCTCGTCACCCTCTCTCAAAGGACTCGGGAAGCCAAGTCTCGCCTTCTTCTTTGAAGGGCTCAGCAGGGCTAGACAAGACCTAAGAGAGGGTGGTGAGGAAGACTCGAAGCCGAGTCTTGCCTTCTTCTTTGTAGGGCTCGGCAAGGCCGGGCGAGACCGTTTCTCACCTTTCTTGCCCGAGCTACTCTTCAGCATCTCCCTCATTTGGACCCCAAGATTCGACTTGGCTGCTGTGAACACAGAGCAATCAAACAGTCATGCCTCGACAAATAGATTTAAGGATTAGTAAACTTAAAATCAGACTTATTTCGAGGGTGATGCTGCTAAGGCTAGCGTTGAAGAGTGCATCTTTGGCAAGAACTTCGACCGAGAGCACCCTGCCACTGGAGAGAATCTTGAGGTCTTCGACCTCCTACTTCCACAACTGAGGAGCTCTGTTCAAGTCCTCAGAAAATTCCCTCCACGATCGAGGGAAGAGGCACCCGCCGCTCCAATGAACGATGAAAAAACGAGGCTTTCATCCCCTTATCGAGGATGGAACCCCCGAAACCCTCTTGAAGGACCTCCGAGGTCCAATGTAGGGCTAGAGGGAGTTCTTGGGGAAGTCGTTGTCGTGGCACGCTCGGAATAGAGGCACTGTGGTTGTCACCCCCGCGAATTGGCATATGGAGATGAATCCCACGATGTAGCTCCAACTGTTTGGTGCCACCGCCGTGGGGCAGATGCCGTAAAACTTCATAACCCCCTCGATTGTTGGATGAAGGGGAAGGTGGATGCTCGTCTTGAAGCACTTCTCATAGAAGAAAGTCTTGGACTCCAATTCATCTGAAACTCTTTGCTTGGGACCCGGCACTTGCAGATCATAGTCGCCGAGAATTCAATATTCACGGCGAATTCTCTCCAAATCCGTCGAAGTCACCGATGAGGCGATGCGAGTTGGGTGCTCCATATCTTCGGAATGGACGGAAACAGGGCAGGCCATGGTCTTCTTCAATTGAGGATACTTAGCCTCAGAAGGGGAGAATAATACCAAGGATTTGAAAGGATGTGATTGCGGAAGATGTGGTCTCCTTTTTAAATCGCCGCATGAAAAGGCAAAGGACATCATTAGTGGAAAACCCTAGGAGTTGCGATCTCTTAGTTCAAGCATCGTAATCTTTGGCTTCGCCATGTGTCACCCAATCGGCCGCCCTTGATCGAATTCGAAAAGCCTGCTTGTTTGATAGCCTGGGCAATCATGCTGTATTAGCAATCATGGCATCAGCGTCTCTCCGAATTCAGCCTTCGCTAGTGAGAGTAGGCTACCAGACTCTACTTCCTAAGCCCAAGCATAAACTTTGGATTAAGGAGTGGGGGGGGGGGGGGGGGCAAGTGATGTGGGGTAAAAAGTTTTCGTATAAACCAGCTGATGCGGACAGCCGGTGGGGCCCGCCTTTGGGCTATGGTCGAGCGACCCTTGCTAGGCCAATGATACTTCACCGAGCTATTCGTTGGCATCTCCGCCCGAGTCTCGCCAGACCAAGCCTTGGCTTCCTTTGCCGAGTCTCGCTTTCGAATCAGGGTTGCCAAACCTCAACAGTCGGGAGTCGCCCGATCGACTGTTCCTTATGCCGACCTTCGGCCTACGCCGAACATCTCGAACACCAGATCACCATGATCGCAAAAATCTCGGAATAGGCTTCCTTACACGAAAATGGAAGCTAAATATAACCTCCATGATTAGCGGGATCTGGAATCTTTTCGATAGGTATACGTTGAAATTGGCCTTATCCTCCAATTCTGCAACTGCACCCAGAAAATCAAGTAACAACATACTATCTCTGTTGCCTTTAAACATCAGGTCCCAGGACCCCTCAGGTACGCACTGAAAAAACTCTTCATGGACGTCATTACACTCCAGAACCCCTCTGAAATTTTCTTCTCTTCAAACCTTCTCCACATTATCTGTGGCCAAGGATCTCCACTGACTTGAGTGTCGGAGGGTTTTCCGTAGGGACCACCCACCTCAACCCCCTGCGTGAGAATGCTATTTTGCAGGTCCATGAGGATGGAAGGGTGCCACCTAGACTCCCACGTGCACCACCATTTCGATCCCAAGTCGGAGAACGGAAATTTGCAACAACAAGAGGGATGTTTAAATGCTTTAAATGTGACAATTCAACTCACTCTCCCTTTTGTCCTGTTATTTGCCTACAACCTGCTGCACAGTTCACTATAACAAAGTGCTTACATACATACGTATTGAATTTTTAATTGCCAACATGCTAAGTTTGTGGATTTATCTTCAAAATCTTAGAATGTAGGTAATATCCTTGAGTTTGTAGGAAGTATAAATATTGGCCTCGGATAATTTTATCTCATATGTCCAGCAAAACTGATCCAAATAGATGCAAGTGATGCTGAATGCTGTGGAGTTAAATGGAGGGATTTTGAAAAGATAAAATCTTTGTGAAGAACCTTTATATGCTTTTGCCAAAACTCTTTTTCGTTGCCTTGTGAATTTCAATTTTGCTATTTTTTCTATTTCATTTTTTATAGTAAGTTACTAGGAATGAGAAAAAAATCTAAAATATGAAAGAGGTGAAAGAATCCTACAAAAAGGCCATTATCTTGCAAGGAAGTTGGAGAAGATTGCAGTAATAACTCTTCTCCCATAGGTTCATGAGTTGGCCTCATTAGGTTTATTGTGAGAAATCTCAAACAAAAAAGAAAGAAAGGGAAAAAGAATAAATTGTGGATAGGTTTTTGGACCACATCATATTACATCTCTTCTGCTATGACTACAGATTTTTTTGGTGAAAGAAGAGATGATGTAAAGTGTAAGCCCTCAATAACTGAGGAGATTGTTCCCTAGGATCTTCCACATCATCTTTTAATTTTTTAGCTTTTTGAATATGTGGCATTGGGATGTGCTGAGCAAAACCACCAACAATTGAATATAGGGTCTTGGTAGAAGCACATTTGACGGCCCTTCATAGAGAATCTTGCATGTTACATTTCTCAGTTTAACTCCTCTTCTTTCACCATCAAATGTAAACCTATAGCGTTGTGGTTTTTGTGTGAGTGCAAAGTAAAATAATTTTAGATTCATCAATACCTCCTGCAAACTCGACGGCAATGCTTGTGTTATGAGATTGTCTAAAAATAAATGCACATATATCTTGGTAATTAGGAATTTCAACATGGGATGTGCCTATGCCAACAATTTCATCATGTTGGTTTAAACTCTGGGGACATTGTTTTCCACAGCTGAGGAAATCTTTTACGGGCAACAACTGGTGCTGTAGTGAATGATGTATTATGTGGTAAATAAAAATGGTAAGCGGCTGGAAATCTTTTATAAGCAATAACTATTGTTAGAGTGATATGATTCCATGGTTGGTAAACAATGAGATGAAGGGGGAGAGAGGAAGGGCGAGAGTTAGTTGAGAGACATGCTTTTATGGAAATCAAGGTAAGCAGTTAAGCGAAACCAACAAAGCATTTGGTAACCATCCCCATCTCCAATGATCAAACTTCTTATAGGCTAACCTTGTCATTGCCCTTCTGCTGAAAAGCTTCTGGCCATGCTACAAGCCACCACTTCCTCTCTTTTAATCTCCTTCAGTTTTCTTACTTTTATCCTTGCTTCTCTCTTGATTCCCAAGATTCCTCCCCTTTATGAGCCTCACCTTCTCAAAATTTCAAACATGTATTGTGTTAGGTATGGGTGATGAGTTGGTTATGAAAGCTATGATTAGGATTTGGGGGCTAGGGAAGTTCTCAACAAAGGCATTATGGGTGATCCATAGGGGCTGGATGACAATGCGCTGATGCCGGGCCTAGATTTTGCATGAAACAATGTCGAGGGCTTGTAAGGTGGAGTTGGCATTCTGGAGGGTGCTTGGGATGGCTGGTATTGAGGTGGGATGCATCTAGGTGAATGTTACGGTCCTGGCAATGCGGTACGCGATGAGGTTGCGCGCAGGCCGGGCTGTGCACATAAGCAGTGCGCGCAGGACGGGCTGTGCACATGAGCAGTGCCAATCTGCAATGCTACTCGTATCTGCAGAACCTCAGGGGTGGCACAGTACAGGATGCTGCGCAAGTATATTGAGAGGAGATCTTGGCTAGCTGCGCGTGGCTGGTGCACACGCAGGCCGGGCCGACTCATAGATGGCACGCTGCCCTTGAGGCATGCGGAGAGGCCTTAGGCATATTGCCTAGGCATTTGATGCGCATGGGCGCATGCGCGGGCCGGCGCTGGGCGCCAGGCATGCATGGCCATGCGCTGGAACGCGCAGGGGCATGCGCGGGCCCTACGCATGTATGTAAGCACTGGGCACGCACGCTGCCCTACGCGAGCACTCGCAGGTGAGTGCGACACAGGGCCGCTTAGCTCGCGGCCAGCCTGGAGTGTGGCTAAGTCAGGTGACCCGACCAGCTTGGCACATGCCATCCTGGCACGTGACCAAGTCGGTGGCCGGGCCAGCCTGGCTCGCGCATGCGGGGCAAACACGGAGCCAACCTGGCCGGATGTGCGGAGGAATATTCCACAGAGGGAGTGGACGCACTGCCAGTCTGGCAGACGCGTCTGCAATGCGGAGCGCCCACGGTCGTGTGGGCGGCACAGCCGGCGCGCGCAGTGGGTGCACGCAGGAGCGCACGTAGAGCCGAGCGTGCGCCTAGGCGGATGGGCCAGACAGCCTGGCAGAAGGCTAGTTCTGGGATTTCTGGGCGATGAGCTTTGGATAAGGCTTATCCAAAGAGATGAGGCGATGGCTTAGTTTGGCTGGGAGATCCTATATAAGGCTGGGCGGACATAGGCTATGGCATCCAATCCCAAGTGTGGAAGCCACCCGAGTGGAGTTCGGGTGGGCCATCACTGGTAGACTCAAGGACTTGGTGCACAAAGGAGCGCTTGCGCGTGCCGATTGAAAGCCCGGTGACAAGTGGTATCAGAGCCTGGTTGAAGCAAGTTCCAAGCACATATGGCGAGAGCGGTAGGAGACCGTGTGACCCGTTTGGAGGGGATTGTGGGAGATCCAGAAGAAGGATCAACCATGGATTTGGTAGCTGTGTGCGCAGAGTTGAGCATGCATTTGACTGAGTTGCGGACTTTGCACAATCAGCTGTTGGAGGCGCACGAGGGGTTGATTCGTGACCTTGAGCATCGAAGTCTGCAACAACAACGATCAGATCTGGCCATGGAGGAGAGATTGGAGCTTCGGATCCATGCTTTGGAGCAGGAGGTGATCCGGCTAAGGCAGGAGGCACGGAGCCCAATCAACATGGTCGGCGCTCTGGCAAAGGAAGCAAAGGTCAGGGAGCCTAACGCCTTTAGCGGAGTTAGGAGCGCGGCGGAGGTGGAGAACTTCATATGGGATATGGAGACTTACTTTCGTGCGGCAAAGATTCCAATAGCCGATCAGATGGATCGGGCCTCGACATATTTGAAGAGTAAGGCCAAGCTCTGATGGAGGACCAGGACGGCCGAGGATGATCGTGCAGGGCATCCCAGGATCGAGACATGGGATATATTCAAGAGGGAATTGAAGGGTCAGTTCCTACCGAGCAATGCAGGGTAGCTTGCTCGAGAGAATCTGAGGAAGCTGAGGTAGACAGGGAGCATTCGGGAGAATGTGGCACAGTTCAGCAATCTACTGATGGATGTGTCCAACATATTCGAGGAATATAAGCTTTTCAACTTCCTCGCTGGCCTACATGGATGGGCGTAGGCCGAACTTCGTAGGAGGGAGGTGAGGGATATTCCCTCAGCCTTCGTAGTAGCAGAGGCGCTGGTGGACTTTCACAGCGGTACGATTTTGGGTAGCGGTGGCCAGGGTAAGCGCAAGAGTGCGTCACCACTGCGAGGTTGAGTAGGCAAGGAGGGTGTGCCATCACATGCAGCAGCAAAATAAAAGGGACAGGCAAGATTCGTTGGATGCTTCATATGCGGAGGGCTGCATCTGGTACGAGAGTGCCCAAAGGTGATAGCAGCGGCTGTCACTACCTATGATGACAGGGCATCTGAGAGTTCAGAGGAGCCAGTAACGAGGATGGCCCCGCTACAGTCCATCAACACTTTGGCCAAGATGGAGCAGCGCCAGAGTTTGATGTACGTGAGGGCTCGGGTCAACGGGAGGACAGGGCGGGCCTTAGTTGATTCTGGCGCAATGAACAATTTCGTGAGCCAAGGAGCGGCGCACAGATTGGGTCTAGGAGCGCTTTCCAAGCCTTATCGGGGTGAAGCCTGTCAACTCCGAGAAGGATTCTTTGGGCCAAGCGGAGGCCACATTGGAGGTGGGCTCTTGGACTGGGCGCTGCAGCATGACGGTCTTGCCGATCGACGACTACGACCTGATACTCGGGATGGATTTCTTCATCAAGAGCAAGGTCATGGTCATGCCTCATCGGAGGGGCATCTTGATCCGGAGAGGTAGGCGTCCATACTTCGTTTCAGTGGAGGGATGGCGTAGGACAGTGAAGGGTTGGGGCAAGGGAGTGCCCCACCACTAGAGTTGAGGTTGCGCGGCAACCTCACACCTAGGCAACGCGTGGGAGAGCCTAGGCACCGAGGCCTGCGGCAGGAGGCACAGCAGGATGGCTTGGCAGGTGGGCTGTCCAATCGAGAAGGCATAAGGGGGTGCACGTGGCAGGTGGCCGCGTTGGGACTCAGAAGACTTTGGTCAGGAGGGCCAAGGTGCGCGACGACGAGGTGCATCAGGAGGATGCACGGCGCGGCGGTATGGAGCCTTGATGGTTGACGAGGGCATCGAGATTTCAGCGGGGGAGGATTGTTACAGCCCTAGCAATGCGGCGCGCGACAAGGTTGCGCGCAGGCCAGGCTGTGCACATGAGCAGTGCCAATCTGCAATGCTGCTTGTGTCTGCAGAACCCCCGGGTGGCATAGTGCAGGATGCTGCGCAAGTATATTGAGAAGAGACCTTGGCTTCGCTGCGCGTGGCTGGTGCACGCATAGGTCGGGCCAACTCATAGATGGCACGCTGCCCTTGAGGCATGCGGAGAGGCCTTAGGCATATTGCCTAGGCATTTGATGCGCATGGGCGCGTGCGCGGGCCGACGTTGGGCACCGGGCGTGCACGGCCATGCGTTGGGACGCGCAGGGGCATGCGCGGGCCAGCGCTGGGCGCGCACGCAGGTGAGCGCGCGTGCCGGCGCTGGGCTCATGGGGGTCATGTGAGCACGGCACAGGGCCGCTTGGCCCGCGGCCAGCCTGGCACTTGGCCAGCCTGGAGCGTGGCTAAGTCAGGTGACACCAGCGCTGGGCACGCGCGAGTCATGTGAGCGCGGCACAGGGCCGCTTAGTCCGCGGCCAGCCTGTCACTTGGCTAGCCTGGAGCATGGCTAAGTCAGGTGACCCGACCAGCTTGGCACATGCCATCCTGGCACGTGACCAAGTCGGTGGTCAGGCCAGCCTGGCCAGCCTAGCTCGCGCACGCGGGGCGGACACGGAGCCAGCCTGGCCGGCTTGTGCAGAGGAATATTCCGCAGAGGGAGTGGATGCGCTGCAAGCCTGGTAGGTGCGTCTGCAACACGGAGCGCCCGCGGCCGTGCAGGCGGCACGGCCGGCGCGCGCGCAGAGCCGGGTGCGTGCGTCTGGGCGGATGGGCTAGACAGCCTAGCAGAAGGCTAGGTCTAGGATATCTGGGCGATGAGCTTTGGATAAGGCTTATCCAAAGAGATGAGACGGTGGCTTAGGTCGGCTGGGAGATCCTATATAAGGCTGGGCAGACCTAGACTATGGCATTCAATCCCAAGTGTGGAAGCCACCCGAGTGGAGTTCGGGTGGGTCATCATCGGTAGACGCAAGGACTTGGTGCACAAAGGAGCACTTGCGCATGCCGATTGAAAGCCTGGTGACATGAACCTCCATGAGCCTTTCTGCACGGGGGCTATGACCACTTTGAGTCCAATATCATCCCTAGGAGTGTGTAAGGACTTGCTTGAGGTCTTCTGGGTGTCCCATGATCCCACCAGCCTCAATCACTTTTAAAGATTTCATTTTTTATGGGTTTTATTGCTCTAACTTTTTTCACTGAGAAAAGAAAAAAGATCTTTTATCAGTTAGAAGTTTGCAACTTTGAAGTCCTCTCAACTCTGCATGTTCAAAGGACAAGGCCAATGATGTAATGATCTTTAGAAGTTTGCTCTAACTTAGCTTGTTGAGCACGTCCAAAGGATGCATGGGGAAAAACGGAGACATGTTAGTAGTTGCTACTTAATATCCATTAATGGACAGCAAAATGAAGCCACTTTTCCACTAAAAAATGTTCAAGTAGTCAGATTGGTGCCAAGCAACCATGTGATGTTGCAGTAGCATACATGGGATTAGCCTAAATCTGAGTGAAAAAACAGTAGAACTTCTGATTCAGTCAGATTCTAAGACTGAAATAGTCATCAACTATTACCAAAATTTTGTGCGTGGAACTTGCTGCAATTTTGGAAGCTGGGATTTTAACGTAGTTGGCCTTCAATTAGGTTGTGTATGCTTGTCTTCCAGTTAATAGGGATGCATTTAAATTTTTTTATGAAGTTTATAGTTGTCTTGAGTTAATGTTTTGCACAACAAGGATCACCTATGTGGAATACATAATGCTTGATTTTCAGGATGCGTCTTATGGCGCTGTGGTTCTATAGGTTTAACTGCTTGTCGCTTTCCCAAATTTCATTGTAGTATCAGGCCAATTAAAAAGGCTAAATGGAGGTTCTTGCCTTATCAATTTCTAAATTATTTTTTATGCTTGCTTAGTTGCAAATTAGTAGTTTTCTGAAAGGTTGTTTGCATCAATGTCCTGGTTTTACTGACACCTGCAATCCTGTTGCTTAACATCTGACTTTGATGACTGCATGCAGGGAAATGATGTTGGTACCCAGTACCGGTCTGGAATATATTTTTATACACCAGAGCAGGAAAAAGCTGCAAGGGAATCTCTTGAGAAGCACCAGAAGGGCTTGAACAGGAAGATTGTGACGGAAATCCTTCCCGCAAAAAAATTCTACAGGGCAGAGGAGTACCATCAGCAATACCTTGAGAAAGGTGGTCGCTTTGGTTTTAAACAGTCTGCAGCGAAAGGCTGTAATGATCCTATTCGCTGCTATGGTTAAAAGGTACCACAAGCATTGCTTACTAGTGCAATTCCTGGTTGTTTTAGCCAGTTAAGTCTATCGATGATCTATGTTTCTAATATATATATATATATATATTATTCTCAAGGTCTGGATAACGTCCTTGTGATGCATTTAGCTTTTGAATATATATAGCGTGTACGTACCCACCGACTGCATGCGTGCTCCTATGTTTCTGTTCATATATCTTATGAAAAAGGTTCTGGTTTTATAGCATGATTTCGCACCGAGTATATTATTCTCAATGTCTGGATAACGTCCTTGTCATACATTTAGCTTTTGAATATATATAGCCTGTACGACCCACAGACTTAACTGGTTGTTTTAGCCAGTTAAGTCTATCGAAGATTTATGTTTCAAATATATTATTCTCAAGGTCCGGATAAACGTCCCTGTGATGCAGTTAGCTTCTGAATTTATATAGTCTGTACGTACCCACAGACTGCATGCGTGCTCCTATGTTTCTGTTTATATATCTTCTGAAAAAAGTTCTGTTTTTATAGCGTGATTCTGCACCGGGTATAAGCATGATTTGGTACTAAAATGAATCTTCCAAAGCGAGGCCTGGGAAGGAGGTTGATCAAAATGTAGCCGTGTGAATGATAGCCCAAGTTTTTGATCGACAAGTCCTGATAAAAACTTTGGGGATATACTCTTTTTAGGGATATGCTCTGGGAGTTGGAAAGGTAACAGGGAAAACTTTAAAGATAGAACTTAGGTGCTGCGCAAATGCTGTGGTTCTTCGCATCTCTCTGACCTTTTTTGCATGCCACCCATGTGATGGTTGTTCTTCAAGCTTTATGCGATGGTTGCAGAGGAAAAAATAGGAGAGAAGGAATCATTCTGCTCTCATCTAACGTACTATACATAAGTTTTGTTCAAACTTCAATTGGTTTGAGCCTTGTTTAACTCATGCCCAATTTGTTGGAAGAATTATCTTTGATTTTTTTAAAATCTTGAAAAATATAATAAATTTTTAGATTTTTAAAATATAAATATATTTTGTATATTTAATTATATTTAATAGGTAGCGATATTAGTGATATTAGTAATAGGGTCAGCTTTCGTATGATGAAGTGATGATAACAGCGATGGCTAAAGACATTAAAAATGTCAGAAAGGCATCATAACAGTTAGAGCTTGGTTAATGTTGCAAAGGCAATAATGATGATAGTAATGATAGTAGTAATGGTTAGAAGGTGCTAGTGCTAATGGAGCATGATTAAAAAAATACTTAAATTTTTTTTATAAATATTAAAAATATTTTTTATTTTTTATAAAAATAAACTTTGAAAATAAAAAATACAAATAATAACATTAAACATGTTCTCTATCTTAATTTCTGTAATTTTATTTTTTAACATATGTGAATTGGGCTGTAAGTTTTTGGAAAAAGTAGAATGATTTAAAATAAACAATGGATCATCCTAATTAAAAACCTAATTTATTGAAAATGATCCAGATTAAAAGGAGATCTAGAAATCAAAATTCGTATGTTTGGATAATATCTAATAAAAATAATAAATCAATATAAATTGAACAGTTATAATGGCATGGGGTAATGTTATATTATGATCTCATTACGAAAACTTGATAAATTTTAATTGAATTGTATTTTAAGATGTGTAGACCAATGAAACAAATTTTTTAACCTATTTGCTCGATCAAACGCCATGGTGTGATCAATATTGTTTATTTTTTTGTATCCATTTGAAGATGGATACAATATATATATGCCATAGTGTGACCAATATTGTTTATTTTTGTATCTAATAAAAATAATAAATACAAGTTTTGGTTTTTAGACATTTAAAGCTATATATATATATATATATATATATATATGCATGCTTTCTAAGTCATGGAACTGTAAGATGTATCATTGATTTTTCTGAAAAAAATTATGAAATCTTTATTAAAGGTTTAAAATAAAGTATTTAAATTTTTTCAAGATATGTATTTGGTAAAAGATTGAAATCGGAGAAAGCCTGAATGAAATGAGGTGAGGGCATATCAGCTGGCACCCTCCTAACGTTCCCTTGCTCTTAAAGGGAGAAAAGTTTCCCGTTCGCTTGAGCGTGGTTGCCGTGAGGTATTCTGTCATGCGGGAATATTAGCAACCACGGGCAGTTAAATAACGGTTTGTAAATTTAATAAATTTTTGGATGATAATTTAAAATAAACAAGATTAATAAATTGCTCATTAAAGGTCAATCATAATGTTTTAAGTATTGGGGGCGTTGAACCGATTATTTTGTTTAATCCGTGCTTGTACGGATCAGGTCAACCAAATGCTCTTAAATGGCCCAAAAAATAAAAATAAAAATTGTGTTGGTGCAGTTGGTTGATCTGTCTGGGTTGATATGATATCGACCTACCCACACCAACCACTCCCAAGGTGTTTGGAACATAATTAAAAAAAAAACATTAATTTATTATGTTTAAGATTAAGATTCGATTCTACCTAAGCTAATCGTCATTGCTCTCTTAATTTACCGATAGAATTAGTTTGATGGGAGAGTAATTGTTGTTCTTCCCATAAAAAAATAAAATTTTATCATTTTTGTTGCCAGATATTGCATTTGCAATGATTTATCTTTCCTTTTTTTTTTAGTTCTTAATTTAGATTTTTCAATTGTTGCTGTGAAAATCCGTTCTCCGACTCGGATGCACTTCTGGCTCCTGATCCAGACGCCGATCTTGTCGCCTCGGGATGGAACCTGCAAGACAGTCCGCACACAGAGAGTGCTGTGGGGGTTTGCCCTCTGCGGAGGACCCTCCGATACCTAAGTCAATAGAGATCACAGCAAGCGGATGTGAGGAGAAGACTCTCACAGAGAATGTTCCTCAGGGCTCTTGTGAGAGCTCAAATGGGGTATGAGATTCAGTGAGTGAAATGAATGCGTAAGGGGTTGCCTTAGAGTTTACGCGCGTACCTGAGAGGTAGGAGTGATGTGGTATTTATAGGCGATCACCTGATTCCTTGGACATCCCCTAGATGGGGTCTGAAAACTGTTAGGATTCGAGACGGATTCGAATCAAGTTTGTTACGAGGTCAGTAGGGTCCGTATCTTGTCAGTTAGAGGATCGATGGCTGGGAGAGCTGGTTGATGCCTTGAGATTCAATGATCACATAGAGCTAGGCCACTCTTACGGGTCCTAGGCTACTTCTGGGCATGATTCACCGTCTGGAATCTTATTCAGTTATAATGAATTCGAACTCTCCTACGCCGAATTCCACAGAGGTATTTTGAATGTCGTGGTTTGGCCAGAATGAGGAATAACTTATTTTCCGAGGTATTGAATGGATCGGCTCCAATGGCCGAGGCACGGTCGACACGGATGGCCAAGGAATGGTTCGGCTCAGATGGCCGACGTATGAGGATAGTTCGGGTTACTGAGGAATGGCTTGGCTTAGATGGCTGAGGTACAAGGATAGCTCGGGTTGTCGGGGCGATCCGACTCTGTCAAAAGTGATTTGGCTTCATCGCTTGGATGTTGTGTCGGCTGGTTGGTAGGGTGTTTGGATTGGGCATGATCCAATTGTCGATATAGGCGGTCAATAATGCAATGACGATTTTACCCCTCATCATCAATATTTAATATTTATTATTTTATTAAATATTTATTGATTTTCTTTTATCTTGAATGTTATAGATTAATTGACTAATCCATGCTTGAATTACTGACCCATGAACCACACACCGAACCAGGATTGTGTGTCGAGTGGGTTTAAGAACAATTTCTTGAGCACCTCATTTTCCAATTTACCGCTAGTGGTGACACATGGGAGTTATCCATGATGTCAAGACTGCAAATAACTTGAGATGCTTTCATACGAGATTCGTGTGGGAATAAGAATGGATGGCCATATCCTTTTATTCAATTCATTTTAAATAAATGCACTGTTTTTTACTTTATGATTTTCTTCTCATCTTTTCCTTGGAGGGACTACATTTGATCAATGGAATATGTTTTCCAAATATTCCGCTTGGATGGATTGTATGTCATCCGGACTTGGATCTGATGCTATTGATCCCTTGAGAGTGTTTATACTCGCAGCTAGTGAAAAAGAATTTAGTTTCACATCTTTGAAATGGGGTTCGCTGCCTGAAAATATTTTGGATGCTCTTTTGATGAATTAAACCCTTTTGGTAACTTCATTGTTAATCAATTTTTTATACTAATAATAAACATGTGGATTATTTCTTGCATGTAATATGAATTCTATAATATTTCTTTCTGCTAATGCTGCAGGAAGCATGGTTATGATTAAATTTTCTTTCTATATTTTATTTAACTTAACAAATTTAGAACTACTTTTGGCTGCCACACTTTTGTTCAGAACATAATTCAGGGAGTCTTTTTTATGTACGCAGGAAAAACTCATTGAATCTTGCAACTTAGTTATCAATCAATCACCATGTTTGGCAATATAAATCTCACTAATTACACCAATCTCTGAGAAGGTTTCATGTGCACATAATGGCATTTATTTGATATGAGGCAAATTTGTCATGCATGGTACAGCCAAGTGGAGTTGGTCTGGGCTGAGGAATTTGCCATGCTAAGGTGGAGATCATTATTCTATAATGTCAACCATAGTTGGTAGATGCTCTGACTGCATTGGAATCATAACCAGCCATCTAGGAGTCAAGATCACATACTGATCACAATAGTTGAAATTTAGATGTCACTGGCTAATGCTAGAACAAAAATCCAGTGTGACACCTCTGTCAAGATTTTTTTTTTTTTTTTTTTCACTTTAGTAGATGTCAGTTTGAAGAAGAAGAGGAAGTGGATTGGGTTTGTGATGATGGATTTTAGGTGACTTCATGTCAGCCCAACCAAACCAGTGTGTGCCACCGACCATTATGATGGAGAGCTCAGCTTTGCTTGTGTTGAATAGTAGCTAGTGCGCTGCTTTTAACTTTTTAGGGGCGCCTTTTATGTGGTCCAAAAAGAGCCACACAACCTAAACACTTTCCAACAGGCAGTCCAAGAAGTAATCTCCAATTTTGATATGCATGATACCAGTTGAGAAAAAAATTCTCTGCAGAGCCCTTTTCAGAGGATGTGGCACCTAAATTAGGCCAGTCCATCAATCAATCAGGGAAAGATGAAAAGAGTGGCATATGCATGTGCCATTTTGATGATGGACAGGATATGGAGCATGTTCTATAATGGGATAGAATTGATGCCTTGTCGTTGGACTTTTGGTCCCAATGGCATCGAAACCTATCAAGGATAGTTGAGATAAAGCTGCTAGACATTGACTACTGGAGCCATTTTACACTTTAAAAAAAAAAAAAAAAACATTGACTACTACTGCTACTGGAGCCATCGCTTTACACGACTGCTGACAAGACCAGCATCTTTTGGTGTCACCCTTGGATGTCATAGGATTAAACATGAGGAAGCTATCTGTGCCTGTCTCAGGGTCCGATAATTACTTACAAACTGGCCATTTTGTAAAAGCTTGAGAATGAAGGCTTTCTTTCTTTTTCCTCCTTGTAATCACAGTGGAAGTGTTTTAGATGAAGGCCGTCTTTGATTCATTCACAAAATGTCTACAATTAGTACTGCCGTGACCAAAATTTTGAATGGAGACGACGTATCACATTATCCAAAACTACGTAAAATTTAGTCCTTGTTTATGGTGTTCTTTAAAAGTTATTTTTTAAATCGATGTCAATTTTGAATGGACCCAATATACCATATTACTCAAAATTACGTAGAGTTTAGTCCTTGTCCATAGTGTTTCTCAAGAGTATGGAAGCAAAATATTTTACACAGATAGTATTAAAGTTAAGAATGGCATTTTTAATATCCATCGTAGCACTAAAAAAATGCCACTTAAAATGATGCTTTTAAGAAGCATCACTTAACATTCCCATAATAGAAACGCATTAAGTGAAGAAACGGTTAAATGATGCTTCTTTATTTGAAATGGTGCTTTTACGAAGCGCAATTTTAAATGGCATTTTATGTACACATAGAATGTTAAAAATGCCATTTGAAATAATGTTTTTAACTTTAACCTCATTTGCATAAAATGTCTAGCTTTCATACTAAATCGATAAAACCGGTGTCAATTTATTTCTCAAATATCAAAATCCTCTTAGAGAAAGCTATGTTTAGTTTCTATATATATATATATATATCTACTTTTTATTCTCTTCAAAATTTATTTGATAAATAAAAATAAAAATTATTTTTATTTTTTCATTATAAATGACAATCTTATAAAAGAACAAAAAAAAAAATGCCTCTCATTGAAAATATCTGACATTTGGTTTCTATTTTTTTCTTTATTTAGATGAAAAACAATGTAAACATTCTTAAACTATTTTCAGCTTTCTATTTTTTTCAATAATATTTTTTTTTAAAAAAAATATTTTTAATTTCTAATCAAAGAAAAATAAAAATAAAAATTATTCATAAAAACCAAACATACCATATATATATATATATAGGTTCTGAATAATTTCAAACTTTGGGTTATTTCTCATCTAACCTCCACCTTTTCTTGGCCAAAAGCAGGTCAAAGGGAGATAGAGAGAGTCCATCTGTCTAAAAAGAGAATGCAGGATGCATCACTTAAACCCTTATCCTTTCCTCTCGTCAACTCCCCTCTTGCAAATATTTTAGTGGAACGCCAGCCCAATTACGCTGATATCCACGCATGCCTCCTTCCCATTCCATCCCACCCTGGGTTTGGATCTCTAGGAGCTTTGGAGATTGGCCTGCCTGCCTGCCTGCCTCTTAATAAACTAGCAACAATTAATCCGTGGCCGCAACCTTTTAAGGGATTAATTTGGAGGTATCATCATTAATGCAAACATCTCCAAATTCTTTGTTCCAGTAGTATATACATCGATTCCCTTAACACGTGTAAACTAATTAATATTATTTATATATATATATGCAATAACCAATTCGAAGACTAGGCTGAGAATTTTTTGGAATGCATGTTGGCTGGCATTCTCGATGACACTACACTAGTCAGACCAAGCGAGCAAACTCAAAAGAAATAATTAGATCTGAATTATGGATAATTAGAAGCAAGTCGATGATATATGCATGCCCAAGTCACTGTTAAGAGCACCTGATATAATTAAGTAACTGAGTTCAACACGAACTTCGAAGCAACCGACAACACCACCAGCTCATATTTTAGAGATCGAGGAGCTGAATCCAAATCGAAGTTCAGTCTAGATTCATCTAAGGGTACGTACGTGGAACAATTAGTCGTATTCCGTATCATGCATTAATTTCGAATTAATGATAATTAGTTCGCATTCATTATTTTACAAGTTTCATTAATTCCGAGCTTTTCAAGGACTTTGAGGATGCCCGGCCGATCATCTTAATTTTAACTCTTTTGAAGACCCTAAAGTAGTCTACAAATTCTTTCTATATACTCTAATTTTATTGAAATAAATGAGAATTATTTTTTGAAGAGAATTGTACACATCAAAGCACTGTATAATGAGGTTTGAGAAAGTGATTGATTTGAGATGGTATCAAACTAGCATTTAACCATGTGCTAAATTGAGGTGGGTGCCCCCAACTTCCAAGTGTACTGAAGACTATTAATTATGTGGGGGAATCTTTAATTGGTGAGGGCACTTTTATGTAGTAGGGAAAATGGCATGGCTCCCTCTAGCTAGCGCAATATGAATATATAGCAAGCATCACCAGTAGTAGACATTAGACAAGCACATGCAATCCGCCATTAACCAAAAGAAAACTATATTAAAAGAATATATATGGGGACTTGATCCAATCCAATTTGAGGCAAAATAATGGAGGAGTTTATGGATATTTGATCCATTTGGTACTGGAGTAGGTGGAGATGGTAGTAGGTCACGCTAGGGAAAAATAAGAATGGTACGTAGGACCATGTGGAGGAGAGTTGTTCTCAATTAATACATATATCTATAGCATAACGTAGTTTGGACTTTCGAGGAGAAGGTCATCATGTTTCTTTCTCTTGATGAATTAATCTCATAATTATCTTGTTGAATGCAATAATAGGAAAGATATTATTAAAGCCATTCAACATGCCTTCATCTGGTGCAACAAATCATTTTTATAGGATATTCTGCAAGCTTGATTGTATTTTGGATCATTTTTTTAATTCGATGCGCCCCGATCAGATTATTAGTTCTTCAAGTGCAAAAAATGATGGATCCAAAGTCTTAAAAATCACTATCATCAAGGAGACAAGATCAATAACTATATATCAGTTATCTCATTTCAAAGTTGAAAACTACTAGCTCATGCTTATGAAAAATTTCCATTTCTTTGTGCTGAAAGGAGTCTTCAGCTTTGCCTCTGCCAATCTAAAAGCACTAGTGCTACCATTACATACTTCACATAGTATGTCTGAAGTAAATTAAAGATGATGGCAAGTGGGCTTTTTTTGATGAAAATGACAAGTAGGCATTACCTGGAGCTTCCAACATGAAGCATTTTATAATATGGCATCATTCTCCCAGCTGCTTATCCATGAGTTATGGAAGCTTTAAGAAAAGAGAACTGCATGTCTTTTAGAGTGTTAAACAATGATAAATAGATTACTATATTCTTTTTAGCAATCAACTTGCAATAATAGATTCTGATTACTATATCTTGAAGTACTATGTTGATCATGATTGTCTTTATCTTTATTCAAATGAAAATATGGCACTTTTTCCTTTGATGATGAGCGTCTTCAATCTCTACTTTGAAAGCACATGTTCTTCTGACATTAACTCTTGCTCTTTTAGACTTTCTTATTCCCTGTGATGATAAAAATTTGTTCATGCCCAGAAATATAAACAAGCCAACTTGCCTCTCAAACCTGTATAGCGATGCTAAAAGAGGTTTGATAGATGCCAGCATGCAAGAAGCATGAACTTCATATACAAACATCGCTTTAAGTGTTGGTATATGGGTTATATATAACAGCTCAACCCAGCAGCACCATCTCATCCCTGTAGCCATGAAAATTGAGCACTCAATAACATTGACTAATTTATAAACAACTTCACACCATGCCAAGTATTTAAACATTATCTTACTTTAATGGTGTCAATTGATGTCAATATGACTTAATTAATGATGCGACAGGCTGGCACTCTTTCCTCCTTCCAAGAGGTCTCATGTCCAACCTTGAACGATGACATCTTATCATTATACTCTTTGGCTACGTTTGAATGTCAAAAAATTATTTCAGAAAAAAAATAAATTTTATAGGAATAATTTATTTTTTTATTATTTTAAATTTTTGTTTGAATAAAAAATTAGTATTTCATCTTATTTTAGTACAATTAATACAGTGTTATTCCAAATATTTGGATGACATAGAAATAAGTATGTATTCCAGTAGGAATAGATGAAGAATTTTTCTGAAATTTCAAAGATACCCCTTCCAATAAAAATGGTTTATTAATTTTTATTTTTTAAAATGACTTGAATAAATTATTATTTATTAATGAATAAGGTAATAAATTAATTATTATTAATAAAATAATATAAGAACATACTTAATAAATTATTTTATATTAATAAAGATGTTGCTGCCAAATCACTTGCGATGAGCGTCGGGTGAGCTGAGATCTCTGCGGGCCTTCGAGAGTGTAGAGAGGTCACCGTCTTTCTTCTGGGGCCTTCGAGAGTGTAGACCGGTGGTTCCGACGGGGACCCTCCGACGTTCACGTCAGCGATCTGGAGAACAGGGGTTTTTTAATGAAAGAGTAGAGATTGAGTCCCCCCTCCCTCGTTGTGAGTCGGGGTCTCTATATACCTGTTCGGGAGTCCCTCTTACCCTTTGTTCGCAACAGTTGAATCCTCTCGGATGGTTGGCAATTTTTTGGTCCTTTGATGTGCCGCAAAGGACGGGCAGTGGGACCGAACATGGGGGGTCATGCCTGCCATTAGTGGCGCCAAGGGATGGCACGTTCCTTGCCCACGTCACCGAGCACGTTCATAGTGAAGTTATCCGCCACTCTCGAGGGAAGTGGGCCACGTAGCTTGAACGTGGGTGGCTGTTGCCGAAACCAACGCCGAGGCCGATGCGAAGGTCAAGATGGGCCGAAGCCGATGCCGACGTGGTTGCCGAGACCGATGCCATGACCGACACCGAGACAGGAATGGGCCGTGACCGACGCCGACGCCGTTGCCGAGACCGATGCCGTGGTAAAAGTGGGCCACGGTCGACGGCAAGATCGAGGTGGGCCGCTGCTAAGATGAGCTCAAGGCCGAGAAGAGCGAAGTGCGCCGGACCGTGTGACATTGAGTTCGTGATCCCTTCATCTCGTGGATCATGTGGTTTGATCAGTCGCATCAGCCGAAGGGACATCAGAGGCCAAAGCAGGGCTTCGTCAATTTCCTTCACGGTTCTCTAACGACATCGGCAAGGGAGCCATCGGCCATGGGCCGTCGGCCTTGGAGCCGTCGGCCATCGGGCCGTCGGCCTTGGAGCCATCGGCCATGGGGCCGTTGGCCTTTGGGGCCGTCGGCCTTGGAACCGTCGGCTATGGAGCCGTCGGCCTTGGAGCCGTCGATCATGGGGCCGTCGGCCTTGGAGATTAGAGCAATTGGGTGCATGTGGCTTTATGAGGCCATAAACGCCACAGTGGCCGAAGGGCCCTTTGGAGGCCAAAGGGGGGCTCCGTCGGTTTCCTTCCTTCACGGTTCTCTAACGGCGTTGGATCAGCCACATCAGATTCCCCCTCGCCCCTGAGACGAAGCGGGCCCACCCCAGCAAGGCGAAAGGGGCATTACCTCCCAAGTGGCTGATCCCCACCTGACTTTGGGTCTTCAACTTTTGACATGATGTTTGGATGTGGGTCTCTGTCCACATGCCATGGAGGCAGAGAGCCAGTGAGGCCGCAATGATGCTCCAGAGGCAGAGGGAGCCGTTGAGCCTTTTTTTGTAGATGTTTGCCTTTACGTCGTATTTGATGTCGACGCCGATTACAGGCTTGAGAGCTTGGGAGCGGATGCCCGTCAACTATGAACTGGGGAGTTGGCTTCTCCCAGCTGTGAGTTGTCTTGAGGCTTCTTGATGGCTGAAAGTAACCAGCTATATGTTGCAAGTGTGTAATTTAAACAAAGGTATTACCCGATTGGCCGTTGGCCGCTGATACAGAGTTGAGGCCGTTGAGGCTGAAATAAAGCCGTTGAGGCTGTAACGAAGCCGCTGAGGCAAAGTTAAGGCCGTCGAGAGCCTTTTGAACCTCGGAGGATGACCCGGGAGTCGCTGGGATTCGACCATGCTCGGGAGCCTTTAACCCCGGAGGGTGACCAGAGAGTTGAGAGTCGTCAGGTGCATTTTTCTTTAAAGAAATTGGTCTCCTTCTGCAAAGTTGATGCCCTGCCCCCAGGGAACCGTGATGATCGAAGGCGGGGGGAACCAGTTCTGAAATCCAAGGGCAGCTGGAATGGAATCCGTAGGAGGTCCTGGGCTTGGATTGCCGACGCGGAGCCGGGCTTGAGTGTCGAGGGGAGACTCGGGCTTGAGTGTGCCGACACGGAGCGGGGCTTGAGTGTGCCGACGCGGAGCCGGGCTTGAAGGTGCCGACGTGGAGCCGAGCTTGGAGGTGTCGACGCGGAGCCGGGCTTTAAGTGCCGACGCGGAGCCGGTCTTTAAGTGCCGACGCGAGGCCGGTCTTTAAGTGCCGACGCAGGGCCGGTCTTTAAGTTGTCGGTACAGAAACAGTCTTTTTGTGCCGATGCGGAGCCGGTCTTTGGCATCGACGCGGAGCCGGTCTTTGGCGCCGATGCGGAGCTGGTCTTAAGTTGCCGGTGCGGAACCGGTCTTTTTGTGCCGACGCGGAGCCGGTCTTAAGTTGCCGGTGCGAAACCGGTCTTTTTGTGCCGACGCGAGGCCGGTCTTAAGTTGCCGGTGCGGAACTGATCTTTTTGTGCCGACGCGGAGCCGGTCTTTAAGTGCCGACATGGGGCCGGTCTTTGGTGTGCCGACATAGAGCCAGTCTTTAGTGGCCGGTGCGGAACCAGTCTTTTTATGCCGACGTGGAGTCGGTCTTTAAGTGCTGACATGGGGCCGGTCTTTAAGTTGCCGATGCAGAACCAATCTTTTTCTAAGAAATATACTCATCCCAGAGCATGATAAAACAAGGATATTCTGAATAATACTTTATTAAAAAAACTTAAGCTAATAAAGTCAGCAAGCTACTGATAATACCATCGTAAGTTGTCTGCATTCCACGTGCGGGGGAGAAGCTTCCCATCTATCCCTTCCACTTTGTACGCTCCGTGATGGAGCACTTCCATGACGCGATAAGGTCCTTCCCATTCTGGTGCCAGCTTGCCTCCTTCCGTCGACTTTTCGAGCTGCTGCTCGCCCCCCATGAGATCATGCTATTGTTTTTTTCGTTGGGGCATTGTCGATGCCAGTCTGAGGCGCTGGAGGTGCCGATGTACCCGGGGCAATGGGATTTCTTCGAACGAACTTGCCCAAGTGACCTTGCTAGACAAGCTCTTCAATGGCCATCTTCTAATGGCGTCAGTCTTCGGTGTCATGTCCATAATCTCGATGATACCGGCAGTAAAGCTCTTTGTTGCGGGGGTTTACTGACTTTAGGGGACGTGAGCCTTGAAAGTAGGGCTCCTCCTCAATCTCTAGTAGGATGTGGGAGATCGGAGCCATGAGAGGAGTAAATTGCTCTTAGGAACCAGCGCCTGGGGCCGGTGGTCAAAGCGACGGGGTGGTTCGGGCTGCCTGGATCGTCCTGCAGCTGGTTTCGTGGGTGTCGGCTTCTTATTGGAACTCTTGTCGGCTTCCCTTCTGGACGAGTCAGCCTCATCGGCGCGGATGTACTTCTGTACCCGACTTAGCAACTCGGCATAGGAGCCAGGAGGCTTTTTGTCCAGAGAATATGCAAATCTGGAGGGACGGAGTCCTCGCTTCAATGCTAGGGTAGCGACAGAATCTTCCAAGTTATAGACTTCGAGCGCGCCTCCTTAAATCGAGCTACAAAGTCCTTCAAGGTCTCGCCACTCCTTTGTTGGACGGCAAACAAGCTATCGGCGACTCGAGGGATCTTCCGGCATGCATCAAAGTGAGCCAGGAAAGACCGCTCAAGTTGCCTAAACGAATTGATACTGTGGGGCGGCAGACGAGAATACCATGCACGCGCTGCTTTCCATAGTGTGGCTGGAAAAGCAATACACAGAAGAGAGTCCGTCGCCCTTTGGACCTGCATGAGGACCTTATAGCTCTCCAAGTGGTCCAGAGGGTCCATCGTACCATCGTAGAGGTCCAGCTGGGGAAGACGGAACCAAGGTGGAACCGGCTCCTCCATGATGCAGCGGGAGAGCGGAGGATGATGGTCGTATATCACCTCGTGAGGATTGGCGATTTGACGACTGAGCTCTTCCAACCGTTGATGATATTCATCGAGCCGCCGCTCAGCCCGACGAGTGGCTCTCCTGTTGATGTCATCTCTAGAAGAGTCAGAGGATGAAGATGGGGAGGCACAGCGATGTGCAGAGTGCACCTGCCGTGGCTCTTTCTCATCGTGTTGCCGGTGAAGATAGTCAGAATGACGAGAGCGGGATCATCGTCGTTTCGAGGTTTCTCGATAGCGCGGTCTCTGGGATGAGTGGTGGGAGGCTTCCGAGGGAGTTCTACCCTGATGAGGCCGGCTAGCATCATGGCCTTTCTCACGGAACGAAGGGGGTTGTGGTGGTTCAGGTATGGCAGCGAAGCAGTGCTCTTGTAACCTTTGCACCATGGTTACCATATCTTGTACTTGACGAGCCAGGGCGTCGAGCCGATCGACCTGGCCAACCGAAGGTGGTGCAGGCGGAACATGGAGGTTATCCTCCGATTGTTCAGCCTGTGGGACATGCTCCGCAGCATGGCTGGTGAAAACTTCCTGAGCTCGCGTTGTCACCATCGTCTTCCTTGCATAATTAATAGAGTCACAGGGAGAGTGCGTTGCCTACCCCCCTACCTGGCGCGCCAATCTGTTGCTGCCAAATCACTTGCGATGAGCGCCGGGTGAGCTGAGATCTCTGCGGGCCTTCGAGAGTGTAGAGAGGTCATCGTCTTCCTTCTGGGGCCTGCAAGAAAAGTCCCGGACTGGTGGTTCCGGCGGGGACCCTCCGACGTTCACGTCAGCGATCTGGAGAACATGGATTTTTTAATGAAAGAGTAGAGATTGAGTCCCCCCTCCCTCGTTGTGAGTCGGGGTCTCTATATACCTGTTAAGAGGTCCCTCTTACCCTTTGTTCGCAATAGTTGAATCCTCCCGGATGGTTGGCAGTTTTTTGGTCCTTTGACATGCCGCAAAGGACGGGCAGTGGGGCCGAACGTGGGGGGTCATGCCTGCCGTTAGTGGCGCCAAGGGATGGCACGTTCGTTGCCCACGTCGCCGAGCACGTTCATAGTGAAGTTATCCGCCACTCTCGAGGGAAGTGGGCCACGTAAATTGAACGTGGGTGGCCGTTGCCGAAACCGACACCGAAGCCGACGCGAAGGTCGAGATGGGCCGGAGCCGATGCCGATGCTGTTGCCGAGACCGACGCCGTGACCGACACCGAGATGGGAATGAGCCATGACCGATGCCGACGTCGTTGCCGAGACCGACGCCGTGGTCGAAGTGGGCCGCGGTCGACGCCAAGATCGAGGTGGGCCGCTGCTAAGATGAGCCCAAGGCCGAGAAGAGCGAAGTGCATCGGACCGTGTGACATTGAGTTCGTGATCCCTCCATCTCGTGGGTCATGTGGTTTGATCAGTCGCATCAGCCGAAGGGACATCAGAGGCCAAACCAGGGCTCCGTCAATTTCCTTCATGGTTCTCTAACGGCGTCGGCAAGGGAGCCATCGGCCATGGGGTCATCGGCCTTGGAGCCGTCGGCCATGGGGCCGTGTCGGCCTTTGGGGCTGTGTCGGCCTTTGGGGCCGTCGGTCTTAGAGCCGTCGGCCTTTGGGATCATCGGTCTTGGAGCCGTCGGCCTTGGAGCCATCGGCCATGGGGCCGTCGGCCTTGGAGATTAGAGCAATTGGGTGCGCATGGCTTTATGAGGCCATAAACGTCACAGTGGCCTAAGGGCCCTTTGGAGGCCAAAGGGGGCTCCGTCGGTTTCCTTCCTTCACGGTTCTCTAACGGCGTTGGATCAGCCACATCAAAAGAAAAAAAATAACATACTTAATTTATTATTTTCTATTAATAAATTTATTTAATTTTAAATTATATTATAAATAAATTTATTTAATTTATTTAAATGATATTATAAATAAAATTATTTAATTTATTTAATTTAATTTCATCGGTGCCCCTGGAATAGCTATAGTGGAAATAGGAGCTATTCCATAGGATACCATGGAATAAGAAATCGGAATAAGGGGTTGACTGAAATAACTGTTCTAGTGGGGCTCATGCTTCTTTTTCATTATGTTTGGGGGAATAAGGCGGAATAAGGGCTATTCCGGGCCTTATTCCCTATCCAAACACAGCCTTTAAGAAAACAAAGAAACGCTAGTTTTAGCTGATTATTAGCTCTCTTAAGCCTAGATGAAAAGGTTTCAGTGTCCAAGTCCAAGCATGGATGGTGGCATCTCCCATGTATTTCTCATTTTTTTTAATTAAAATATGCTTGTAATTCTTAAACTTTTACTCAAAGTTTATTTGGATTTTAAACTTTTAATTGCTACAGGTTTAATTCTTCATATTTTAAAATATTATATTTTTAATATTTTACTATTTGAATCAATTAATATTAATAAAAAATATTAATATATTATCTTTACTTAAATATATAAATTAATTGATAAAATAACATATAAACTATTTCACCAATTTGAATTAAACTGATACGGTGAGAATCAGTAATGCAATATTTTTAATATATAAAAGATCAAATTGTTTTTAAAAAAAATTAAAAATTAAGAATAAATTTTGAATGAAGATTTGAGAGTCAAAAGTATATTATTGTTAAAAATATATATATTTTTGAAGAATATATGTGTTAATGGAGAAAAACGCTACTTTCTTTTTCTTCTCGTTCTTTCTCCCTCCTTCTCTCAGAGTTACACGGCATCATATATCCTTCCCCGGTTGCTCCGTGCTAAAGCTCACATGCGGTGACCACATCCCTGATCACATCAACCGCCATCAGCACGGGAGAAAGCAACGGACGTTACCTCCGATCTGCTAATCTCGATTCCCGTCACCTCCTCCGCCGCCGTGTACATCAGCGCCGGAGATCAACAGCGGAGCAGCGGATATCGGTGTATCGCACCAGCTGCGGTGGGCCCTCGATCAAAAGGCTGCATGGAAAAGGAGGGACATCCGAACCATTTATTTATCATTGGATCTGGACCTTCCAACTGGTGGACCCCACCGTCCTCCAGCCTTTGTTCCGGCTCCGGCATCACGGAAGGAGGAGGTTTAATTTGGCGCTGATGGAGATGTGCGCGGTGATTGGACGGCCACGATGAGGGGCCGCTCAAAGTGGGTGTGCCCCATGTGTCCGTCCATTAAAGTGGAGTCTATTCTTCTCCGGGCTGGGAGAAGCTGCGACGGCGTCTCTTTTCGTGATCTTTCCACAGAGGAAGGAATAAGGATGGATGATCTTTTCTCGCTCACTGGGGACAAGCGATAGCAACGTGACACGTGCCCCCAATAGCCATTTGCCTGCCGGTTGAAGAACCGGCCCGTCATAAACCACTACTATAAATGCTTATAAATTTTTTAAAAGCTTTTTTTTTTTTTAAGTACAAAAGCGACGCATGGTTGATTTTAAATTGACAACCACTTGGCACCTATTTATTTTTTTCTATAAAAATTCATCATTCTATTATAATATTAGTCCACCTCAAATTTTAAACAAAAATCATGGATAAGAATGACAGCAATGATTTTGATGGTTCCTTCCATGGTTGTTGGATCCAGTCTAAACATCAATCCGACCAAGGTTTCAGATCATCAGATCATTGATTCAACCATTGAATCACCAATTGAACCATCGATCAATTATTTTAATAAAAATTAATTTTTATTAAAAAATTAAGGTTAACATGATAATAAGATTCATGATTTCATTCGGTTCCGACTAGATTGATCGGTTCACGAGTAAACCGGATGGATTGATCAAATTATTCCGAATGTCTTACATATCCGATTTTATGTTAGAATTGGACCGACTTGATATTCGAGTCCCGATTCAACTAGTCCAACTGACCGATTCGATCCAGTTTTGACAACTATGATTCTTTTTCGGTTGCATATTTTATCACAATTTTTATTCACCTCAATTTTTTAAAAAAATATATTTTTAAAAAAATATCATTCTATTATATTATTAATCTAAATAAAAATCATAGATAACAACTATGATAATAACGATAATGATGATTTTGATGTTCTTTTTTTTTTTTTTTTACACATTCAAAAACTTATGGCTCTACCTTCCTTGTTATGTATTTTTGATAAAAAAATTTTAAATTAAAAAATTATATAAATCAATAAAATATTATTTGATAACTTACAATTTATATTAAAATAAACCTATATTTCTATTTTTTTATGATCTCAATAAATCATGCTAGCTAGCATCTTGCATTTTTTTTTGCAAGAATAAGAAATGATATGTGTTGTCAAATTGTAATAAATTATTGGTGTTCCCTTATATAATTTTTTTTTTGATTTTTTGTAATATTAAATCAAAATAGATAGTTGATACGTTAGACCTGGCTATCCGACATAAGTTTAATTAAATATACGAGTAAAATGATTTTAAGTGGATCAACATGCTAAAAGACCATTAGATAAGATTTTGAGAAAAGATAAATTAATCTTCAAATATATATGTGACAAATTATACTTTAATTATATTTTTTTTATTTAATAAATTATATTGGATTGTAAAATTTTTAGTTAGTTGAAGCAGCATTTGTTGTGTGCATTTATTCAAAATAAAATAAGTTATTCTTTCTTACAATTGAGCAAGAATTTTATATGATAATAAGAGTTGAGAGTGTGCTCGTATTTTTACAATAATAGGAAATCTTTTTAGGATACAAAATTTTGCATTTTAAAAAGAATATAAGATGATACATGTGACCCCAACTGATTTAAAAAAAAAAAATAGATCTAGTTTATAGAATATCCATCATTTTCAATCAAATATCTCTAATATAATAGAAAGCTACCAAACGGTGAAAATTTATTAATAAGAGTTGTGGAAGGAATTTGAGTGGAGTTGTCCTGTCTTTATTCATCTTGTTTTTATATGATAAAGATATTGAATTCTGCCTTCCAACGCCTAAAAACATCATCACTTCTGCATAAAGTATATCTCCGAGAGGGGGGGGGGCCGGGGGGGGGGGTTGGGGGGGGGGGGGGGGGGGATATGACAACGGGATATCGGCAAATCAAGTTCCATCATATGTTAAGCATCTAAACTCCTCCACTAAAATGGCATGACCATGGTCGCCATCACGAAAGATATCGCCTCGGTGATATATCACGGAGAACGGAGAACAATGCGCTATCCATTCCATGGGATACCGTATCCAGGCTAGTTTTAGCCAGTAAAAATTTCACGGTCCAGCCACCAAGGTGATATCATATCATATTCCAAATCGTGACAACTCTATGATTTTCTGTTCCGCGTCGCCGTAGATTTAGTATATCATATTCATGGCAGCTTTCTTATCTTCGTAATTAGTAAAATTCCAAAAACCGTATAACTCACTCAAGATCCGCCCATCTCTCTCCAACTCAAGAACGAGGGTGGGGGGAGAGAGAGTGAGAGGCAGAAAGGAAGCTATATCCGGAAAAGAGGAAGCCACCGCCTAACCGACGGACGGCCGAGCTCCAACCTCTTCCCGTCTCGCTCCGTTTCCATTGGAAACCCTAGCTCTCCAAGAAGTCCTATACCTCGCTCCCCGTCCTCCGCCTCTACCCTTCCGCTGGAGACCGGCGAACTCGTCGCTCGCTTCTCCATCGTTTCCCCGAAGCCGAGGCTACCCTGCCGTGTTCTTTCCCTTGGATTTGGAGCCCGGAGCCCTGGAGTTTTCTCTTCTCGTGGCTTCTTCTGCAAGCCGTCGGATTTCGAAGAGGTTTTGCTCGGATCTCCTTCGCTATGCTTGGTTTGATTTCTCGCGTGCGGTAGAAGCCTTATAACTGCGTCTTTTTTTGTGAATTGTAGGATTTTGGGGGAGAGAATTCTGGGGCTGTGGATTGGTTCTTGGTTTGGGACTTTGGATGACATGTGGTTTCTCTAGTTTCGGTCGTTGATATGGGAGATTTGGTGTAGCTCCGCCTCAGGATGAGGGGTTGTTGGGTCGGTTAGGCGAGGAGGCGGGTCGAGAGGGGAATATGGATGAGACCAGCGGGTCGTTCGTTGCTGTGAGGAGGCTTGATCAAAGCAGAGGTTGCCAGTCGTCGCCTGGTATGCAGCTGATTTCCTTTTCTCCATCTGTGAAATGATGTGGTTCGTTTCTGTGGGCTTATGGTTTGCTGCATTGTCATATTAGCCAATTTCCTGCTGTATACTTGATCGAATGTTTGGAAATTACTATTTTGATTTCATTCTGTGTGGGCAGTTTGCAAGTTTTAGTTGACCCGTTTCTCTCTCTCTCTCTCTCTCTCTCTCTCTTTCTTTTATTTTTTGTGTCAAGTACTTTTTTTAGAGTACTTATCCTTATGTGGCCTGAACTTTGGAATTGCAGTTTCAAGCGTGCTAGTGACTTTTTATTTCCATTATTTTGGATGTGAGTTTAATCAAAGGGTTCTTGTGTTACTAGAGTGCTATGCTTGATTTTATTGTATTTTCTTTATAAGAAGATTTATAGTGCAGATAACAAAGGGAGACAGTGTAGATTCTGAAAACCAAAGCAAATGGTAAAAGAGGGATGCAGATCGTATTCAGTGCACATGAAGAATGAATTTGTGGAAAGCTAGAGTGAATAATTTGAAAGTTCTTTGTTGAGTTATTCTAAACCACAAGTCATCAACTTTTGGTGAGTTCCATGTGATGATTGGTGGGTGGAAGTAGAAGAGACTCTACCTACTTCATATATGGGTGAAGTGGTGTCTTTTGAAGATGAACACTAAATTATAATCGAGCAACATGGAATAGACTGATTAACAAATTCATTCACTGAGATCTTGAGCAGTAGGGGGATTTTTGTTTTTGTCGGATAACTGTCATGGTTAATTTTCTAGAGTAAAAAAAGGTATTTGGCATTTCACTAATTATTCTGAAACAAACTTGTGAGTGAAGATATGTGACTGTGGTAAAGAATGGGATGATTATTAAGAGAAAAAAATAAGGATCTTGGAAACTGGTCATGGCTTGATAAGGTTATTTGGTAAGACTTATGTTCATGAATACAAGGAGGTTGTTTGGTAAGCAAGTGAATTGAAGGCAATGCGAATGGACACATTGACAATTTTAAAGGCATTTTATACAATAACAACAAGCACATATTTATCATTTAATACAAGAACAGTGAGTACAGACTTATGAATGAACCGGCAAACCACCAATCATGGTAGCTTTCACTATACATTCACCTTTATGACCCTGAGTTTTGTAATTAGATGTGCTAATGCCTTGTATCCAGTTCAGCAGCCCTTTGCTGCAAGTTGTTTATTGATTGATGATATTGGCAAAAAGTTTAGTATTATCTTGTAATTCGAAAAGGAGATATTTCTGAAAGCTAATTTAACATACATATTAAATCAAAATAGAGTACGGAAAATGCAACATTAATGCCGAAATCTTGGCCATCTCAGTGGATGGCTGATAACTAGATGAACTGAGATATTGGTTCTTGGCCAAGTTGGAAGGCTAGATAAATTTGAACAAGATCTTGTCTGATATATTGACTGAGATATTAAAATATAAGCTCATATAGTAAAAATAAAAGATTAACTGCTTTTATAAGCCTTCATTTTATTGTTTAGTAACCATCCAGTTTGATATTGTCAAGTAAATATAAAATGATTTTGGCTCATATCTCAATATTGCATGAGCTGTGATGTGGCCATGATGAAAACCTTGTTTTGTAAGTAGCCAAAAATGTTGGCATATATTCTCTGAAAAAATGGAGTAATTGATGGGGTTGTTTTGTATAGGATTCAAATAGTGTTGCTGAGGTGAAGGTTTATCTTTGGAACATTTATGTGATTGTCAAATACGACTGATAGTTGAAGAAACTTTTCTTTTCTTTTTTTGGGTCCTGTGGCTGCACAGAACCTGAGTGCAACATATTCTTTGAACAGTGGCATGCAGTAGTTGGAAACCCCATAAATATTAGTTCTTCATCTTAGATCGCATCCTTATACGTTGCTGATTCATGCTTACCACTGCAAATCAATGGTAATCCTTGTTTCTTGAAATGGGTCCTCCTCATGTGATTGGAACGGCATAGTTTTGGATGACATGATATGGAATTGTACTGTGCTAACATAATTCAGGCATGAACACTGCGCTCCACATCTAGTTCATGATAATCCTTTTGTTGAAAGATGTTCAACTTCCAGTCATTCTTTGTTTCATAAGCTTATTTAAGAATTTTTTTATGCTTTCAACCAGTAGAATATACATGTGCAAATGCTCTTTTCCCCTCTCCTTTTGAGGTATAATTTATTACAATACCTTTTAATCAACATGCCATAGAATCAGCATATTCTTTGAACAGTGACTACATGCAGTAGTTGGGAACCCCATAAATATCAGTTCATCATCTTAGTAGACCAAATCCTTATACCTTGCTGATTCATGCTTACCACCCAAACAATGCTAATCCCTGTTTCCTGAAATGGGCCGTCATGTGATTGGAACAGCACAATTTTGGATGACATGATATGGAATTGTACTATGCTGACACAATTCAGGCATGAACACCATACTTCACATATTGTTCATGATAATCCTTTTGTTGAAAGCTTTTCAACTTTCTATCATTCTTTGTTTCCGTAGCTTATTTAAGAATTATTATTATGCTTTCAACCAACTAGTTGAATTGTGCAAATGCTTTCTCTCTCTCCTTTTGAGGTATAATTTATTACAATACCTTTAAATCAACATGCCACTAGGGACTGAAACTGGTAGGTGAAAATTGGATTAGAAGAATCACAGGTAGGTTCACTTACAATAACAAGAAGGATTCCCTTGTGAATTGTTTGACGTGATTGATGACATCAAAGACTTCTGTTACAGATTTACTGCACTTGAAGCGTGTTTTGCCTATACAAAGCAAAACTGTGTAGCAGATCAGCTTTTCCCTTGGAAGTGATGCATACAATGAAAAATCATGCAGGCTAGATAGTATTTATCTATTTCCATCATACATGAAACTCCTTCACTCAGAGAATGTTCAACAGTAGTTCAGATTAGTTCTTTATGTGCAGGATTTTTTTTTTTTAAAAGATAATAATCCTATGCCTGCACAACTTGATCAAAAAATATAGAAGAAAAGGAGCACAAGAAGTTGCAGTCTCTTAATATCAATCTTGTAATTTCTGTATAACTCATCTATTCCTTTTCTGTTGCTTTTTGGTGGTTATGCTTCATGGCATACTCATGATGAAAGCTTATTTGAAATTTTTGAATTTTGTGATAGACTTCAACCATTATTGGTTGCTAAGGATTAATCACTATTCATGTTGATGCCGTGTTTATCATTTTGACATAGAAATGACTTGTATTGGTAATTTAATGGGTACTAGAGGCACATATTCATATTGAGTTTGTTAAATTGGTTTCTCTTATATTGTGAGAAGCATATATCCATTATCTTCGTTCTTTTTTAGCTGAGGTTGTCACGGGATCAACAGCATGGATTGGAAGAGGTCTTTCATGTGTTTGTGCTCAAAGAAGAGAAAGTGATGCTCGTCTATCATTTGACCTCTCCCCTTCTCAGGTAATTATTGGTTGATAGGATTTCCTTCTAGAATATGATGTCAATATAATAGAAATAACTAAACAGATATTATGTGTATATGCGCTCATCTTTTTCTCATTTAATTGGAAGGATGAGACCCTTCCAGATTTGTTCATGGTTGCACTATTACTTAATGCTGTAAACTTGGTGTGGGAGAGGACTTACTATACTCCAATTCTAAGTCTTTACTAATTTATGTTCATCTGGTCATTGCTTGGGAATGAGCAAGAAGGAGCTTAAAAATGCGAAGTACTTACTGCTTAAAAATTATACAGATGTTGCATCATTAAAACTGTAAAAGCTTTTCCAATGTGAGCAGTCTACTGTGGTTGATTTGGATTAGTTAGTCTTTATTAGTGTCATTTAAGATTGGATTGAATTACTAAGCACAAGCCTTTATCTCAGGTTTTACATCTGCTTGTAACTAAAGGAGATCTTGTTCCCTAGTCTTGTTGTTTGCACAATTTTGTTTTCGCCTATGACAAACTTTAAGCAATGTATTAAGACAGATGGATACAGATAGTTAACTAAAGAGATGCTTAGACAACTATCTTTTGAGAATTCGCAAGCTGAAACTCTTATATTTAAAGGAAGGGATGTAATATTTTGTGAGATATCATAAAGAATGTCAAGCTAAATGTCTTATGCAATGCTGAATTAAAGAAAAGTTTGCATGATGATGATTGTGACACTAGAAATAATAGTTTATCTCGGTGTGCTTCAAAAATTATCAGATGTATGTGTTGTATGTTTATGTATATGAATATCTATGTACGCCGGTGCATGCACATATGCACACATGCATATCTATAAGGCTGTTGCTCATGCAGTGCTTTTTGTTGGCTAATGTATGCATTCCTTCTTGCTCTTCTTATGGATAAAGAATCTTAAATAATGCAAAAGCATGTAGTATATGTTGAAGTGTAAATAAGCTGTAAATAAAATTAGTTAAATATCCTATAGATTAGGAGAATCTATTTGAATTTAAATTCTCTAAAATTAAGGGATTTGATTAGATAGATTTCAGATTTAGAATGATTAAGTTTCCTATTCTTATCTTGTAATCTCCTATATATTTTCTAGGATTGTACACTGAAGGAAAATGAATAAAAAATTTCAACCTTCTACATGGTATCAGAGCTCTAGGGTTTTTTGTATTCATCCTGTTGCATGCAGCCTTCATTGCTGCGGCTCCCTTGAGCCTATTTCTCTACCTATCCTAGCAGCCTTCATTGCTGCAAGATTTCTTCCATCGACCATGTCAACCTCTGAATCCTCTAGCATCCGTAACCCATCTGAAGAATCCAATCTAATTCTGTTCAGAAAATTGGAGATTTACAGAATATTCGGGCATCCTATAGGCTCAGTGGGAAGAATTATCTCAAGTGGTCTCAATTTGTCCGAACATACCTTAAAGACAAGGGGAGGCTCAGCCATCTTCTCGGAAACGGGCCAACAAAGGATGATCCGAAGTTTGAAACCTAGGATGAGGAGGACTCCAAATGTCGTGGCTATGGGATTCCATGGAACCCATGATTAGCGATACATGCATGTTTTTGACAACTGCAAAGGAGATTTGGGATTTTGTTCATTGCACATATTCAAAGGACCACGATGATGCACAAGTTTATGAGATCAAGGTCAAAACTGCAGCCAATAATGAAGAAATTGGAAAGCTAAGGAGTTTGTTAGGATCTCTTAAGAAGCCTTCTGGAGTTTGCTCTTTGACTCTTTCAGGTAAACCTTCTTTTTCTTTTTGTATGAATGCTCAAGTAACAGAAACCGAAAACACCTATACAAACTCTTGGATAATAGACTCGGGTGCCACAGATCATATGACCCCTACACCTCAGCATTTTCACACCTATACCCATGCCTAGGTAACATGAAAATTGTAGTGGCTAATGGCTCTTTAACCACTGTTGCAGGGTTCGGGGATACATATATCACACCAACCCTAATCCTTAAAAATGTCCTCCATGTACCAAAACTATCAGCCAGCCTCATCTTCATTTATAAGATCACCTATGACCTTAAATGTTATGCTATTTTTTTCTCTTCTTATTATATTTTTCAGGATCAGGGATCGGGGAAGAGGATTGGACTTGCTAAGGAAAATAGCGGCCTTTATCTCTTGAATCATCTCAAACTGTTAAGAATGATTTGTCATTGTCCTTTCTCAGTTCTTCCAATAAAGATGTCATTTGGCTGTATCGTTTACGCCTAGGTCATCCATCATTTAGGGTTTTACAAGTTATGTTTCCTCAACTATTCCAAGGATTAGATATTTCTGAGTTTCATTGTGATATTTGTGAGTTATCAAAACATACTCGTGTATCTTTTCCTATTAGCAATAAACGCAGTTCTTATCCTTTTCATTTGATCCATAGTGACATATGGGGCCCTTCCAGCATACCTAATATTTCTGGGGCTCGATGGTTTGTATCCTTCATTGATGATTGCACTCAAGTTACATGGCTATTCCTCAAACACAAATCTGATGTTAGCTTTGTTATTCCAACGTTCCATTTAATGGTTCAAAACCAATTTGGAGTTACCATAAAAAGCTTTAGGACAGATAATGCTAGATATTACTTTAATTAAGTTCTATCATCTTATTTTCAATCCCAAGGTATTATCCATAAATCATCATGTGTCAATACGCCCCAGCAAAATGGGGTAGCTGAAAGGAAAAATGGACATTTGCTCAACACCATTCGAGCCTTACTCTTTCAAGGGAATGTACCCAAGTCTTATTGGGGTGAGGCTGCTCTCACTGCCACATACATGATAAACAGACTTCCATCCCGTGTGCTAAATAATAAGAGTCCTATAGAGATCCTCAATAGCTTTACCCTCACTTTCGAACCTCAAATGGCCTTATACCTAGGGTATTTGGCAGCACTGCCTTTGTTCATGTTCACGGCCAGCATAGAAACAAACTAGATCTCCGTGCCATCAAATGTGTCTTTCTTGGTTACTCATCACTCAAAAAGAATACAAGTGTTATAACCCTTCATCCAAAAAAACCTACATTTCTGTTGATGTCACATTTGTGGAAAATGCACCTTTTTTCTTCAAGTCCTCTCTTCAAGGGGAGATTTCCATGTTAGAAAATAGGACTTTGAGATTTCTGAACCACTTCAAACCCTTGATCTTCCAACCAGCATAGTTGAAACAAGTCTACTGAATATGTATCATCTCCTGTCTCTCCTGACCTAATCAATGCCAGTCACAACCCTACAAGATTCTCTCAGGTGTATTCAAGGAGAAAGGCTGTTCCTGAATTGACACAAGTCTAAGAATCTGATCCATACTCTGGAAATGAAATCAAGTAAGATCTGACATGTCTTTACAGCCTATTGAGATATCTACTGACCCCATTGAAGACTTAGACATACTCGTAAGATCTGACATGTCTTTACAGCCTATTGAGACACCTACTGACCCCATTGAAGACTTAGACATACCCATTGTTGTTAGAAAAGGCACAAGAGAATGCACCAAACGACCACTCTATCCATTATCTTACTATGTCTCCCTTGAATGTCTATCCCCAACTCATCGAAAATTCATTATGAGCCTAAACACCATTGCTATTCCTAACACTGTTACTGAGGCATTGATAAAAAGGGAATGAAGGACTGCCATGAGAGAGGAGATGAGTGCATTAGAAAAGAATAGAACATGGGAGATCGTTACAAACCAGAAGAAAAAAATATTGTTGGCTGTAAGTGGATTTTTACATTGAAATACAGAGCTGATGGATCCCTTGAGAGATATAAAGCAAGATTGGTAGCTAAAGGGTACACTCAAACCTACGGTGTAGATTATCAGGAGACCTTTGCTCCGGTCGTAAAAATGAATACTGTGAGAATCCTATTATCTTTGGCTGCACACTTCAATTGGCAACTGCTGCAATATGATGTTAAGAATGCATTTCTCCATGGTGACCTAGATGAAGAAATCTACATGAACATCCCACCAGGATTTGAAGGAAACTCAGGTAGCAAGGTGTGCAGGTTGAGAAAAGCACTTTATGGATTAAAACAATCACCTAGAGCATGGTTTGGAAGATTTGCAAAAGTGATGAAGGAATCCGGATATAAACAAAGTCAAGGGGACCATACACTCTTTATTAAGCAGTCAGTTACAGGGGGGTTATTGCTCTTCTAGTATATGTGGACGACATCATAGTAACTGGGAATGATGAGATGGAGAAGCAGAATTAAAGCGGCAGCTGATGAAGGAATTTGAGATAAAGGAACTAGGGAAACTGAAATACTTCCTTGGTATTGAGGTGGCATATTCCACACAAGGAATCTTCATATCTCAGCAAAAGTATGTGATCAATTTGTTGGTAGAAACAAGGAAGATAGATTGTAAACCCGTCTCTACTCCAATGGATCCAAATCATAAGTTAGGTGAGGCTAAAGACGAACCAGCTGTTGACAAAGGAATGTACCAAAGATTGGTAGGTAGACTCATATATCTTACTCACACTCGACCAGACATAACATACTCAGTGAGCATGATTAGTCAATTTATCCATGATCCAAGGGAACCATATCTTCAAGCTGCTTACAGGGTACTACATTACCTGAAAGGCAATCCAGGGAAAGGAATTTTGTTCAAAAGAAGCAATACTCTTACTCTAAAAGCTTATACCGATGCATATTATGCAAGTTCCCTAATAGATAGAAGATCTACTACAGGATATTGTATCTTTCTTGGAAAACCTGGTAACATGGAAGAAGTAAGAAGCAGAATGTGGTAGCAAGATCATCTGCAGAAGCAGAATTTAGGGCTATTGCGCAAGGCCTGTGTGAGCTGCTTTGGTTAAAGATTATTCTAAATGATTTGAAAGTCAAATGGGAAAGTCCTATGAGACTCTATTGTGACAACAAGTCAGCTATCAATATTGCTCATAATCCTATACAACATGATAGGACAAAACACATCGAAATTGATAGACATTTTATCAAAGAGAAATTGGAGGAAGGATTAGTATGTGTCTTATGTTCCATCGGGACAACAACTAGCAGATATTCTAACAAAAGGGCTGAGTAGTTCCATTTTTCAGGGCCTTATATCCAAGCTGAAAATGGAAGATATCTATTTCTCAGCTTGAGAGGGAGTGTTGAAGTATAAATAAGCTGTAAATAAAATTAGTTAAATATTCCTATAGATTAGGAGAATATGTTTGAATTTAAATTCTCTAAAATTAAGGGATTTGATTAGATAGATTTCAGATTTAGAATGATTAAGTTTCCTATTCTTATCTTGTAATCTCCTATATATTTCCTAGGATTGTACACTGAAGGAAAATGAATAAAAAAATTTTAACCTTCTACGGTATAAAATCCTATTATAGTATTATCTTCTCAGCTTATGCAAATGTGCTTGTGAGTGAGCATGTGCAGTAGTCAAAAGGAATTTAAGTTATAAATAACCAACACAATGTTGCATAAAGCATTGAGGAGACTTGAAACAAGTTTTTGCCTGAGAATTGATGAAATAGATGTAATAAATATATGGGTGACTTACCAATTAAGGAACACAGATACCTAAACCTGAGCTTACTAGCTTCACATTTCTCAAGAGAAATATTTGCATTGCATTGGATATCTGGGTTGTGTGGTTGTATTTTCATGTGATTTTGATTGTAAGCTTTTGTGATTTATGTTATATTTAGGTTAGGTTGGGTGTTAAAGATATCCAGGCTGGATGTTAGTTAGGTTGGGTTGGACTCAACGGTTATAGATAGGGTGAAACACATTTTTTTTGCGTTGGGCCATATCCATAGAAAAAAGAAACATGAATCCAGAGGCCTTCTTTGTCACATTGGCATTCTAAATGAGAATGCTAGTAGGTATACCACAACATCTAAATTAAGGGGAAATTTAATCGTTTTCTAGAGTGAGATGCATTGCATCATGAGTTGAATCCTTTTAGTCTCACTTTGAGCCATGAAGTGAGAGGCCACTGAAAGCACTAGTTTTCTTTTTTTGAAATTCAAGTTAGTTTTGGTTGCCCAAGTTGTATGTGGAATCTGAATTGACCTCAAGTTGAGTTATAATTATCCAACTCAAGTTAACCAATCTTAGGTACTCTTGGCCTAACCTTATCTATGGTGTGTGATGTCTTTATTTTGGGTCAAGCTGCCTCAATTGCACCACTATGTAAATTCGCTAGTATGATCAAAATGTACCTAGGTTGGGCAGCACTGGGTTGTGAGGAGAGAATAAATCCAAGATACAAAGTATTATCTGTCCTAGATGTAGTTGAAGCAAGTGTCTATTGCTTTTGTGAAGGCCACCTTTAATAGTCATATAAAAATCTATGTGAAACCATTAATATTTATAATTTTGTGAATAGAGCATGTCACACTTTCTTCTCTCTTTGTACAGACTCTAGCCTATAGGAACCTTTTAGGGTTATTCCTTGGTTACATGAGCTTAAATTGCATCATTGAATGATGTATCCTTTGACTTGCCAAGATAGTCTTACAAGTGTGCATGCATGTATATATTGAATTTTTTTTTTTTTTTGGTTTTGGGGTTGGGGGGGGGGGGGAGGGAGAGAGAGACTTTGCTCCTCTTGAGAGGAGAGGGTATTTACTACTCTCAACTACAAAGTCGACTTAAAAAATCAATAATAGGTCATTCAAATTGAAGATCCATATGATTGATCATGATTCATGCCGTTAAAAGGATATAAAAACCGAAAATCATATGTTTTGATGGTTTTTAACATATGCATCTGATGGGTGCAAAAATAAATTTTTAAAATGATAAGTAAGCATGTCTTGTCATGCTCTAAGCATTAAAATCTATTGATTTTCAATCTTTTTATGTTTTAACTTGCATAGATTAGTATCAATGTGGTGGATTCTTAGTTTAAGTATTTTATCTTATATTTTAATACTAGTACAATGGAAATTGTCCTTTCTTTTGTGTTGGCATGATGCATATATTAGAGACCAACGCAATACATGATATTTGGTTTCTAGGCATTTTTTAGTGGTTTAGATTATGATTAACTTTTTGGATCTTGGATTTGAATAATCTTTATTGATTTTGTATTCAAGAGGGTTAGATATCCTTTCCCCTCAAGAGGAGCATGGTCTATCACATACATTCGTACATGCATACATATATATTCTGAGAGTGAAACTTTAGTGTAGGTTCACTATTATGAATCAAGTCAGTATTGGTCAGTGTAAGGTTCACTACTATTATGATTCTATCTAAGTTTAGAAATCCTGTAAGTTTGGTCAAGTATTGACTAAAGTCTTACCAATTATATTTTAAGATAATTTGTCTTGATTTTTTTTCTCATTGTTTTTAAGTTAACTTAATTTTTTGAGATTTTTATTCGGAGTTGCTAAATCAAGATTTTCTGAGATTCTTCGAATTTGTTCTTGAAAGGAAGTGCTGATTTTTTATTCTTAAGAAATTTAATTTTTTTATAGTTTTATTGCATTCAAATAAAGGTATTTCCCTTATTTTGATAAAAAATCTTAAATAAATAGAAAGAAAAGTGGAAAGAGGAGAAAGGTTGATATTTACTTAAGTGATTGTGGATGCAAATAAGAGAAGAGAAGAGAGAGGATGGGAGCTTATGGGATGCTCTTAACCATCATACACCATATAAAATAAAAGGAAAAAAAGAAAAAATATGAAAAAAAGAAAATAGCATACCAGCCCAAACCATCGATACGTTGCGACTAAACTGAATAAGTCTGGCATATGATTCCGTAAACATTGCTAAGAAGTAAGAATAATAAGTAACATCATTAATCCAGTCTGCAGCCATTTCATTAAATAGTCTTGAATAGCTCATGAACAAAATAAAGTAATAAGTCAGAAATAATTTCTGTATTATTAGATTATCCAGTAATAGTTTTGAATTGGAGGATATTGTCACTATACCACCGAGTTGCCTTTTAGGTTTGAATTGGAATTGTAGGCAACTCTCTTGTCCAATTCTGCCTGCAAGGAATTGACACCAATTTATAGTGGGCTGAGTTTAGATTTAATTTGTTCATAAAATATTCTTAAACTTAATTAGATATGTCTTAACTCATAAATCCAATTCCATGTTAATGGGAAGAGGCTCGTTTATTGAATTTATTCTTGCATCTTGATTATAAAGATCTAAATAAAAACATGTTCAATTGGATAAGCAAGGATTACTACAAGTCAGTGGCACTCATGCTTCCACAGAGTCAGAATGTTTCAGTGAGGGATAATAAAATTGTGCTGACTTGCCAACAATTAAATCAGAATGAAATTGCTCTAGATTTTGCGGGTCAGCTTATTTCCCTTTGTGGGCACTTCTGTACTTTATGTGAAGCATGGATGAGAATTAATGCTTTTTAGCACATGAGCTGCCCATGAAGACGAGTGGATGATTTTTATTCATTTGTAATGCTTGAGGACGCTTAATGATTGCAAGCTTTCATAAAAGAATGAACAAAGGCAAGGCAAGACTACTGGTGAAAGCAAAATGTGTACCTCAGACAAGAGAAAAGGTATCTCTTGACGTGCTTATGTTGAGAAAAGAATCCTGAATAGCAAGTTGTTCAGCATATAGTTGCATTATTATCTTGGCATGGATGGTCTCTATTCCTGCCTTTGATTTGCATGACTGCCTCATAAATCAGTTAGATGCTGTTCTTGGCACATCACCTAGAATATACCAAGGTATTGGTTCCAAAGTGATAGGATCATATCATGCTGAATATTACCACCAACTTGGGAAGAAGAACTACCCTATCAATGCTTCTTTCTGTACAATTTTTCAAATATATGATAGATGATGCTGTGCCCTAGATGCATATTATGTTCGACAGTTGGTATTATGGATGGACATGTTATAAAAATTAAAAGCACTTGAACATTTGTAGTAGTTCTTTTTATAAAAATATTACTAAGGCACATCGTACTTTGCAAATCAAGAACTAATATCCAAATATTATTACTGTGAAAAACAAATGCTACAGGAAAAGTAGAGTGATTTCCAGATTAGTTTGGATTTGAAGAAGTTATGTGCATACTCCATACAACTTAATAGAAGTTGCTTACAAGAGTGATGATTTCGTGTGTTTGTGTTGTAGGAGGAATGCTTGCAGAGGCTACAAAGCCGCATAGAAGTTGCTTATGATGGTTCAAAGAAAGAGCATCAGGTACTAGATTAATTATCATTGTTAGTTTAAATTTATTGCAGGGTTCTATTGTAGTTCCTGGATACTCAAAGTTATGATGTTTAAAGGCAGTACAGTGTTGCAATGGGCATGAGTTTTTGAAGTTAGTTTTTGCTTTCAGTCATGTTTCTTCAACCTGTCCAAATCTTTTATCATGCTCTCCTGCCCAGAAACTAATATTATGGCTGTGTGGTTTGTGTGATAGCACACATTTTATCTAACACAACATTGGGTTAAGATGTTAGTCAGACATTGTATATTGATTTGGATGTGCCTAATAAACACAATCAGCAATTTTTCAGACATCATGCATAATTCTTCTTCTTTTTTTCTCCTTTTGAGAAGCAATAGAATGTCCATGGTCAAAATCAAAAGAAGAGACATAAGGAAAAGTATATTTGTCAAGAAACTGATGAAAGAAAACAAACAAATAATTCCCAAAAGTGTAAGAACCATATATCAAGAATCCCAAACGTGAGCTCTCTGTTTATACAAGAGTTTGCTTCTTGAGCCAAAAGCAATTATTATATGTGACCAACTTATACAGACATTCAGAGAGCAGTTTTAGAAGATTATTCTATTCTTCCTCTATCTCTTGCCTTACAATATTAGAAATATATCTCCTGACTTATTGCTGCTTAGGGCTAGATAATGTATGTTTTGAAATCACAAGCACGTCTATAGTAATACAATTTAAGAATTGTGATGGAACAAAGATTAATCAAATCTCAACTAGCTGAAAGCTGTTGGCGGCTCTCAAGATTGAGGATCTGTATCCTTGTCCAATTAGATGGTGTAGCATTTCCACATGCATGTCAAAAATGATTTCCTTTTCGCCATATAGAATTATATATATGCTACACAAGAGGAAGGAGGGAGGAAGCTGAGCCATGCACTTGTTTAATTTTTCTGTAGTGTGCAAGAAATTGCTATGTTTGGTTTTTTTTCCGGAGGAATTTGCTTAGCATAATTAAACCTCCGCATGCCTTTATTTACTTTTTTAATTCCTACTCTTTCTCTGTCAATACATATATGGTATGGTGAGGGTGAGTCTTGGCGTAATGGTGAGGTTGTTCCATTGTAAACCGGCGATCATGGGTTCAAAACATGGAAATAGTCTCTCAATATGGGGGGGGGGGGGGGGGGGGGGTAATGTTGCAGGTATCTAGACCCCTTAATGGCGGGCATGCACTATTCTGCCCTTTGTATATATTTGTTTTTAAAATTTAAGGATCATGAGGAAGGACTCATTTTCTTAATTGTCGTGATGTGGAAATGCTGAATAGCGATCCTGTTGTTGATGACTATCTGTGTTCTATGGTGATACATAAATAGCATAGTAAATCTGATATTTTCTGCTAATTATCAATTGCAATGTTATCTTCTATATAACTAATGAACAGATCATATTTTATCCCATGCAAGAAACTGGTGTTTATGACCATATTCTGGGATGTGCTCTTGACATCCTGTAGTTTGTACCCGCAAATAATTAATTTTTGTTCAAGAACTACTCACTTATATTTCATCACTTTCAATTTCTGGTGTATTGTTAGGAAGCCTTGAAGGCCCTGTGGTATGCTGCTTATCCTGGAGTTGAACTCCGAGGATTGATATCTGAACAATGGAAGGAAATGGGCTGGCAAGGAAAAGATCCATCTACAGATTTCCGGTATTTATATTAAACTTTCCCCCTGTATAAGTGTATATTAGCTAGGAAAACCTACCCAAATTGGGGTATGAGATTTATAAGTGATCTTTTAAATTGTGTTGCAGGGGTGGTGGTTTTATATCTTTAGAGAACCTATTATTCTTTGCAAAGAACTATCCTGTAAGTTTTCATTATGCCTTTTGTAGTGTTGAAGTTAGTACAAGTGCTACCAAATGATAATGGATTTTAAATTCTTGATCAAAAAGCAGAACAATTTTAGATTTTCTAAATTTGTTGTCAACTAGTTATATCAGTATAAACAAAAGTAAAGATGAGAAACCTAATGGACTGCTGGGTTTAGAAACAAGAAAAGTGATATCTCTTCTACTTTTGCATTTAATTTGCCATGAAGTTGGACCTGATACCTAAGAAATTAATATTAGAACAACTCAATATAAAGGATGTTAAATCAAAAGACTCGGGACAAATTGAGAATAACTGGGTTTCTTTGTCACTGTTCAGTTTTTTTGCTAGAAGAAAATGTTTGCAGTGAAGTTCTTGAATAAGAAAATAGGTGTTGTAGTCTGAATTTTGAAGAATATGATAAACTTAGATAACTAAGAATAATAATATCCTGTAATGATGTATCCTAAAGAAATGAACAGGGTTGATAACTTAAGTAGGTTGTAGTTCTTTGGCAAATTTAATGGCTTTGTATTAAGCAGTTAAAGAGTGGCATCTATGATTATCTTGTCCAGTTTACCTGGGTTTCAGGAGAACTATCCTGTATCGTCTATGTATGGTTGTAATTATTATTGATTCTACAACAAAGAGTCATCTTTCTCCTATGTAGTAGATAAGAGGGCTATTTTATAGTGTAGCAGAAGCTTTTGTTGATGATAGAAGGGCAAGAATCGTAAATGTCCTAAAGAAAACCATGTTCCTTAGAAATATTTGACCAGATAATGGTCATGTGCACTCTTTTTTCTAATGGAAAGTCGATGATTTTTTCAATTAAATGACATCCTTACATCCTTTAGTAAAACATCAACTAGGACATGTGAGGCTCTTCCTTCCAAGTCATGATGCAAGAGTTGCCATCTTGTAAGCAGCTTCTTTTGCTTGGCTTCTAGCATGACTAAATGCACACTTATTATAATGTTTGGTAACTTTGGTTTATATCTAGTGTCCTTAACTATCAAACCTGCATTTGAGGGTACTTTTTAGGATATAGGAGCTTTAATCAACTTAATAGAATCTCCTTTCAAAAATGTACATAGAATTGATAAAAGATATATATGATAGAGCATAACTATTGTTAAAACAACAATAGGAAACTAGTGCGTTTTCAATTACTGTAGGTTTACAGCAAGGATCTGTCTTTAAGTCCGTATCTTTTTGTATTAGTTATGGATGAATTAACCAAACATATTCAAAATGATATCTTATGGTATATGTTATTTGCAGATGATATAGTGTTGATTGATGAAACTAAATCTGGAATAACTGCTAAGCTAGAGATTTGGAGAGAGGCTTTAGAATCTAAAGGTTTTAAGATTAGTAGAACTAAAACTGAATACATAAAATGTAATTTTAGTGGGAGTAGAATACAAATGAAGAAATAGTGAAGATTGTAAGCCAAGAGATATCAAGGAGCGAAAAATTTAGGTATTTAGGATCAATTATACAGCAAGAAGGTGAAATAGGTGAAGATGTGAATCATAGAGTTAAAGCAGGATGGATTAAGTGGAGTGATTCGGAAGTATTGTATGATCGACGCATCCCATTAAAATTAAAAGAAAAATTATATAAAATTGCTATTAGACCAGCTATGTTATATGGAACAGAGTGTTGGGCAATATTGAAATAATATGTGAATAAATTAAGTGTAACAAAAATGCGTATGTTAAGATGGATATGTGGTAAAACTTTAAAAGATAGAATTAGAAATAAACATATAAGAGAAATGATAAGAGTAGTCCCAATTGAAGATAAAATGAGAAAAAATCGATTGCGATGGTTTGGACATATACAACGTAGACCTTTAGATGCTTCAGTTAGAAAGAGTGATCTTTTAACAATCCATGGTAAGAATAGAGGTAGAGGTAGACCTAAACTAACATGGACAGAAATAATTAAAAAAGATATAACTATTTGTAATTTGAATATCGACTTGGTCCTAAATAGAGCAGAGTGGAGGAAGCAGATTCATGTAGCCGATCCCATGTAGTTGGGAAAAGGCTTAGATGAGTTGAGTTGAGTTGAATAGAATCTCCTTCCAAACCATATCGCAGTGACCCTAGTTTTAAACTTGTAAAGAATTAGTGCTTACCTTATGATATCAAAACTTGATTTTTGATTAATCTATTGAGGCTTTACTGCCATAATATACCACCTTTATATCTTGAACGTATGTACTGACATGTGCTAACTGCATAATGCTCTATCATGATATTGAAAGATGGGATATATTCCATGGTAAGGCATAGTGAAACATATTTATGCAATCTGAACCTAAAAGACCAAGGTTTTTTTAACTTTCTAGATATTTATGATATTTCTGTCCCTGTTACTAGGATGTAAGGTTGTGATTGAAATGTGCATTCAATGATGTATCATATGCTTTCACTGATGTTTATTATAACCTTTAATGTGTATTTTAGATGTGTGGTTATAATTAGATTTAAGCATTGACTTGGCCAAGCCAAGCCTAAGCTTGGTATTGGCTATCAAGGGCATGCAAGCTGGTCCTAGCTTTGCTCAACCTAGCCTCATGCCTATGTTTATCAGGTCAAGCCTGGCCCCAGCCCCTACCCATCCTTCGACCTAGGATCGATTGAGACCATTGAAAATGGGGCACTAATGCATTTCATTTCCAAGGTCTTATGGGATAGAAAATGTGGTGGTCATATTGGGGAGTCCGGTGACAATCCCTACTAGTTTGGTGTAGCAGCGGGTGGTGGACGTTTGCAATTTGTTGCATAATAGCTCCTAATCTGAAGGCAAAGGAGAACAAAGAAGGATGAGTGCTGGATTCAATGAACTGGTGGTGATTCCTTGTTGAGGGGTATCGAAGCAAGGTTTTGGGTGTGTGGAGTACCATAGAAATGAATGAAAAGGGGATTTTCTGGGTGATGAATAGTGTTTCAAGGATTTTTAGGGGCATTTTACTATTAAGAAAGTACCAATAATATTGGTGTTTTTAATATGATAGTGAAATTTCATGTGCAAATGCATGAAGGGCTGCAAATAATACTTGTAAATTATAAAGGAATGTTAATTAAAATGCACTGATTTCTTATTCATCATAAAATATGTCAACTAAGCTTTTGATAATCTTTTTGAATTTTAATCTGTCTAACCTTATTGTTGATTGCTTTCAGCCATAATTTGGAGCAGTGACCGCTACAACCATGATAAGCTTAATTAGTCTAAAAAGTTATCAGCATCTAAGACTCCTTTTCAGAGACCTAGCTGACCGCTATTATGTGCTACAGGTTATGCAGCCATTTCTAAAGAAGAGTGATGTGGAGAAAGAAGAAGGAAGTATAGGGAAAGCTGGTATTTGTTGGAAGCCAAGTTGCCATTAGAAATGTAGGATTATATCAGTGCTTTTATGGGCAAAGATATGGTCTAAAGTATGATGAATGGTTAGCTGTTCTAAGGTCAAGAAAGACTATCATTTTGGTTTGAGAGAAAAATGAGGATGGGGTTATGTTTCAAAAGGATTTTTTTTGAATGTGTGGGTTGGAAAGATAGAAGGAGATCCATACAATGTAATTTTTCTTAGTTTATATTAATCAATATCGTTTCGGTACTAGATTGGTATGGTTTAATATAGGGCATACCGTGTTGTATTGATCAAGTGGAATAGGAGATCGAACCCATAAACCGCCTTGAATGAGGTCGAACCAGGTGGTTCAATTTGGCTTGGTATGCCAGTATGGGACGATATGGGTGGTTTTGGGTGGTTGCCCCCCGTATTGAATTGAGAGGTCAAATTGTCTCAGTTTCGAACCAGCTCGTTTTGGTTCACTCTGAACTGCCCAGTTTGGGATGATTCGAAGAACCTTATTCTTAGCTCTCTCTCTTTTTCATACTTCAACAAATCATGTAGATTATGCTCTCTTGTTGATAGATCCATGCACACCTATTCCCCTTACAAAGATTAAATTCACTGCAAACTCGTAATTGATAGCTCTCTTGTTGATAGCTCTCTCTCTAAACATTCCTCAAATATATTTATTTAATTTATCGTATTATGTCATTAACTTTTGGAAACCCATCAAAACTCTTAACAAGAACTCCTTTAATTCATCGATTCTATGCACCTTCTATCAAGAGGGACAACCATATGATTTCATTTCTTATTCTATCTTTTTTGTATTATTATATATCCATCTTAAAATTTTCATTTTAGCCACATTCATCTTCTATACATGCAATTTTTTAACTTCCAACATTTGTATCATAAAGTAGAGATGGTCTAATGGCTATTTTATAATTTTTTTCCAACTTAATAGGTATTTTATGATTATATATATTTATATTGTACTTTTCTATTTTGTATATAACATTATTCCCAATATTATCCTTAATCTTATCCTCATGAATTATCGATCTTAAATATTGAAAATCATCACTTTTAAGAACTTTTTGGACCTCATGTTTTATTTGCCTTTATTTTTATTTATAATTGTACGAAAATTACATTTCATGTATTCTATCTTTGTTCTACTTAATCTAAAACCTTTCGACTCTAATGCACTTTTCTATAATTTTAATTTATGATTAATTATAACCTTAATTTAATCCATTAATGCTATATCATGTATAAATAATATGCACCATGAAATATCATCTTGAATGTACTTAGTAAGCTCATCCATAACTAATGCTAAAGGTAAGAATTAAGAGTAGAGTCCTGATGTAAACCTATTGCAATTGAAAATTTATTGGTATTATCGCAATTAGTTCTTGCACTAGTAATCGCTTCATCGTATATGTTATTTATTTTGTTAATATATATAATGGTTACTTTTTTTTTCTAATATTCAGCATAAGACTTTTAGGAAGATCAATAAAAACTATATGAAGATCTTTGTCTCTTTTCTCTATATTTCTCTATTAACCTTCTAAGATGAAAAAATAGCTTTCATAGTTGATTTTTCTCGCATAAAATCAAATTGGTTTTCTAATATTTTTGCATTACATCCCAACTTATGCTCAATTGCCTTCTCTTAAAGTTTTTTACAGTTTGACTCATAAATTTAATAGTGGGAGTTAGAATAGTTTTGAAAATTATTTATATTCTTATTAGATTGGTACTATAGTGCTTTTTTTTCATTCATCAGGTATCTTCTCATTTTTAAAGATTTTATTAAACAAATTATCAATTAAGTTACTCCTACATCACCTAAATATTTTTAAACCGCAATAGGAATTTCATTAAATCCCAATGCTTTTCCTATTTTCATCTTTCTCATAGCATTTTTTACCTTAGACATTCTGATTCAATGAATATATGCAATATTTTTATCCTTAATGAAACTAGTAAGGCATCCTAAATCATTGATATGATTTTCATTCAATTATTTTAAAATAGTTTTTTCATCTTTCATTAATCTAATTTTTCTTAATCAATTCTTTTTTATCATCATTTTGATATATTTAACCAGAATTATATCTCTAGTTTTTTTTCTTGATCTGATATATATATATATATATAAAGAGAGAGAAAGAGAGTTGGACTTGACTAGATTCACATGTAGCGAAGCCTAAATCTGCTCACCTTCCTTACTGGTAGATCCGTACAGATCTTAAAGCCATAAAACTATCTATTAACTACCGTTACATCCTTTAGAAGAACAATAGAAGCATATATAATGTCTCTACCACGAAAACATACCATGTCCCTATGATATAGTAGCACAAGAATGATATAGCAGCACGAAAATATGATATATAGTATAAATGATATATATATGTATATATATATATATATATATATATATATATATATTTGTAATTTGAATGTCGATTTAGTCCTAAATAGAGCAGAGTAGAGGAAGCAGATTCATGTAGTTGACCTGTAGTTGGGAAAAGGCTTAGATGAGTTGAGTTGAGTTATATATATGTATATATATGTATGTATATATGTGTATATATGTATATGTATATATATGTATATATATATATATATATATATATATATATATGTGGGTGTTCCTATAGTAGAGACATGAGCTATATTATCTTGTCTCATAAATGCCTCTCTTTTTGATAGTGGCTAATGGGTGGTTTTTTGACTTTAAGATCCGTGCAGATCTAATTGTGGGTGAGGCAATTGGATTTGGGCTTGGCTACATGTGAATGCAACCAAGTCTAACTCTTTCTCTATATATATTTTTATCTTTAGCTTCTAGCTTTGATATAACTTTTTGTATGCCTTGAATTTAGCATCCCATATGCCTTTTACCTTTTTTTTTAGCTATCTTGTAGCTTTTATACACTTTTCTATTCCTACATTTAGATAGCTTTTATAATACTCTCTTTTAACCTTAACCTTAGATTAAATTTCTCTTTCACTAGAAAGTTTCCTTATCAGATGAACCTTTTTTCTTTTGACTATCCTAGTAACTTCATATTTTTTTGTAAATATTATAATTTGTTTTAGGTGTTTAAACTCTTACCTGATATAATCTTACATCTTATACAAAACTTGGTCAATCTTGTAGAGAAAAAATTGACTAGCATTGTATCCACTTTTAAAAGTTATTAAATAAGAGCCTTTCCTTTAAAATATGTATTGGCTAGTACAAAATCATATGATATTTTAATATGCAAAATAACATTTTCTACATTTCTATCTCCGGTATCATAACCTTCATATATCTTTCAAGACTTACAATACATTTTTTCACTTGTCTATTGAAATCTTCTTTGACAATTTTTTTTTTCCGCTAAGAATCTTGTGAATTATTTTATCCATATCCTTCCAAAAACATTGCTTGTAGCATTATTTAAACATACTTAAGAAACATAAGCACTAATAATATTGATGAACTTCTCTCTTAATATCAATATAATCAGAAGTATTTCATCTATTCTCTTAATATATATAAGATCATCTCTTAAACTCTTATTTCTAATAATTCCAACTCCATTTTTAGCCCTATCTTTCTCTATATACCAAACTTTATAACTATCGACTTCTTTTGCTTTTTCTTCTATCCACTTAGACTCTTTCAGGAATGCTACATTAATTCTCTTTTTACTCATATTTATTAGTTCTATTAATTTCCTATATATGATCCTATATTTTAAGTTGTTAAACATATTATACTTTCTTGGACTAACTTTTTTATTGACATCTGTCCATAAAAGTGTAAAAAAAATTTCTTACTCTTTCCCCACACTCAGACACTGATATAACGTGTTGCTTCTAGGGGATGTCCTTGCAAATTTTTCATTATATCAATGTTCGGTGTATCACATCGCAAGTAGGTGGCATCCCAATGGTTTTCTCAATTAGATTCATATTCACAGGATGTGACTATCGTTTTATGCTAGCTGTCAACCTATCGCAAACCCTTCCTTTATCCACACTTCGGATGATCATGTATAAAACTCGTGTTTTGTTTATAATATAAAAAAATAAAGAATGAATTTATGAAAGAAAGAAAGAATGAATAGAGAGCTGATCTAGCAATCTCCAACACTAGTCATTGGCAGCAACTATGAGCACATGATTTAAGTTGGGAGTGATTTTATTTCTTTAAATACTCTTGTTTATCACAGTATGCATGTCTTCTTGGCTTCTAATCTCCTTGCCATTGAAACCTAACTAAGCTTTCTGTGCAGAAATCTTTCCAGGATCTTCTCAGAAAGCAGGAGGGTGATCGAGCCATGTGGGAGTATCCTTTGCTGTTGCTGGCGTGAACATAACATTCATGCTCATCCAGATGCTCGATCTTCAGGCTGGTTGGTGCCTTTTATTCCATCTATCATGTTGGCTATGTATGGAACATTATTGACCAAGTACTTGATAAATGCAGCCAAGCCAAGGACAATGATGGGAGCAATTTTTTTAAATCTACTCTCAGGTATATGTCATAACAGATTTAATTCTGGAACTGTTTATTTGCAGATCAAAATTCAAAAAAAATTTATTATCTTGAGTTTTATTACTATTACTATTATTATATTATTATTATTATTTTTTTTTTTTTTGGGGGGGGGGGGGGGGGTGTTGATATTGTAGGCCAGGTAGATTATTTCTTATATATGGAGTCAGGATTTTGAAGTAAAATCATGTGATTTACCAGGCATGCATATTATTTGCTATTACTAAATATCTCTGTTTAAAATTAAATGTTTGAGAAACACTTTTAGCTATGTTTATTATTCTCTCAAACCATGTTGGTGAAAGAATGAGTCCCTGGCGTGGTATCAAGTAATTACAATTTGTTAAAAATTGAAAATCTACATACTACCTTAATTACTTCATTTTAATTGGGTTCTGAAATTTTTCAAGTTGGTGTACAAGTGTGTTCTGTATCTCACTGATAAGGAGTGAGGAGAATGAGAAAAGATAGTTTCTTAAGAATTTAATGGATCTGCTCTGATTTGGATAATTATGGCATCAGGATTCTCCTCATCTCTGTCATTTTAAGATGTAGACATTGAAGGGTGAATGGTTCTATTGAAATAAAATGAAGCCAATAGTCGACTAAAATGAACTATGGTGTATGCTTATTAGCTGATTCAGCAATTGTAAACCGTTTATGAACCATTGTGATAGGACTCATGATGGTAACTGTGCTTTCTAACTATACATATAACTATCTAAGTATAGGATCGTGAAATCTAGAAGTTTGTTCGATGATTTTCTTTTAGGTCCTTTATTATGTAATGGGTTGGTGTTGGTAAGCTAGATGGTTCTTGATCTCTCTCTCTCTCTCTCTCTCTCTCTCTCTCTCACGTGTGCGTGCACACGTGGTGTATTAGACAGCTCAAGTTTTTAACAGTAAACTTGTTGTAAGTTTTTGTTATATATATATATATTTAATTGGCCAGGCATAATCATCTAGCTTTTTTTCAACTATTTGTGGCATGCTTTGTGGATCCTTATTCACCATATTCATGAAATTATAATGCTTTTATATTTAATTAACTATATTCAAGAAATTATAATGATTTTACATTCGAAATAGTATAAGCAGTTCTTGTTTACTCATGGAGCCATCATGATTATTACATATCATCTATCTTTGCTTTTATTTTTATCGAACATAAAATGCAGCCCTCATTTTGGTGCTACCTAGGGCCCCATTAGGAAGAACCGTTGATTGTGGAACTTTTGGCAGTAAGCTTTTGTAAAAATTATTTACTATTTGATAACTATATTTTTAAAGTATTGTAAAACATTAACATCTGTATGGTAATTAAAATTAAAAGTACATTAAGAACAAAAAAAAAGAAGACAATAAAGGATATACATAGTACTTTCAACTATTTAACTGTTTGTATTATCAAAAAAATTATAAATTATTTTTAATTTATAAATTATTATAATAAAATTTACAATATAATATTGCATTGTAATATATATTATCTTATTTTATGCTATATAATTATATTATAATAATATTTTCATATAGCATTTATCATAATATGATATAATAGTATTATATTACATTGCATAAATGATTTTTTTGTATTTCAAACTCATGCATCGCTTTTAGGCCAAAGCTAAGGTAGACTTTTTTTCAGCTCCAAGTGGAAGTGTTTCGGGTAAAAAAGCTGATTCGAAGATATTGTTAAAAACATAAAACATCTCTTCAAAGATATTAGCAAGCGTAGAACATCTCTATCTCCCAGAAGGCTTTTTGGGTTTGGGAAAATGCTTTTGACCCCTCTAAGTATGGAAAAGTCTTACTACACTGGGAGCGATGCAGTGTATGCACCAGCCCCGCTGATTGGTCCATGCAGCATGCGCGCACGTGTGCCAAGGTAAAATTATGCAGCATGCGCCAATCATTGGAGGCGGGGCAGCTCAGCAAGACTTTTCCTCTAAGTATTTCCAAATTAGGCTTAAATGCTTTGTACTGTTTTCAAAACCTAAAATCTAAGCTGCCTTTTTGAACTTCCTCCCTCTCTTTCCATGATTGTATATTTTTCTCTCTCTCTTTCTTTCTTTCTTTCTTTTTTTTAACTGTAATTGCTCTTTATATCTGTGGTGCAGAAAATGAGCGAGCCTTTGACTTATTGTACTGCATTACTTTCAAGTTGATGGATCAGCAATGGCTTGCTATGCATGCCTCCTACATGGACTTCAATGTATGCCGATTACTCTCTGAGACAACTGTCTCCAAAGTTTTCAATATCCGTTGCTATTCTAACTTGATGCCTTTTCTCTTCTTACCCATCCAGTCAGTTATGAAAGCAACACGGCGCCAGCTAGAACGAGAGCTATTGCTAGAAGACATCCAACGCATTGAAGACATGCCCTCCTATAGGCTTCTTACCCGTTAGCAACCATCTATGTTAGTTAACGTTCGCTTGAGTAGGAAAGACATGTTTAACTCTTCTTTTTGCATGTCCCATGATACTCTCTTTCTTCCCAATGTCATTGTGGAATGCAGCAATCTTGTTGGTGATCCTATTTGAGCTTGCAAATCAGTGGAAATTTTCAATCTGAATCCAATGTAGTCGAGTGTTGTTTGCAATCTGGAGCAGTGTACATCTCTTTAAGCATGTTGAAAATTGAGTACCGACCGGGAAGAGTGAACGAACCTGATGCCGGTTGGTTGGCGCCTCTTTTGAGTTTTGGCTGCGGTCGCTCCCACCGGCATCCGTTATTCTTATCAAAATCAAATATTAACAAAATGGTTATGGGAGCCCGAAATAATCAACTGGATGCGAAATTTCTAGTTCCCTTGCATTACATGGTCAGTCATCATACCGACTATACTTTTTCGCAATTTTATTTACAGCTCTCAAGGAACGTTTTGCAATTTTATCTACAGCTTTCAAAGAACGTTTTATGAAACAAATTAGCACTGTCGCATTTCTTTTTAAATATGCTATCAGACAAGTTGGAACATAAAACTACGTTTTTTTTTTGCAGGTCAGGTTCGGAGGCGGTGGATTTAAAATGCCTAATTTTTTTGGGCAAGCCACCCGACATTAACCCTTTTCGAGGCTTTGAATCGTGATGCCTCCGGCTAATAATTACGTGGCAACTAGAGATTGAAGATAACAACATCCTATGGAAGAGATAAAATAACCATAAGATTCATTGCTATCATTGCACGAATCCCTTCATGGGGCTCAAGATTGCAGGATTGCCAAGGACCATGTTGCTTCCCCCTATGATGCATCCATCACCTGCTCAAATTTTTAGTAGCCCCGCTCAATCAAAATTTTAGTTCTGATCAGATCGCACGGCAATGCATGAGTTGACAAATTGTGTGTATACTTAACTCAACTTCCGTGCCGGACAGATGTCAAAGCCCTATCAGGTGCGTTCTCTTTGGTACCTATTTGCTGAATGCCGTCAAATTATCTAATAAAAAAGCTTTTTGAGATAAGAGCAGCAGACAGACCAACTTAATATAAATAATAAACACGCATATTAAATAACAAGGTCATACAATTTCATTTATGTGATATATATATATATATATAGGTAGGTAGGTAGGTAGGTCCAATATTCATCTAGATCTCCACAACCATAACTTATTCACCACAAAGCTTAAGGGTCAAAATTTAAGCTCCATTCACTGGAAACTAATATAGACGACGCCACACTCGATTTTTCGCAAAGAAAGCAGCGATGTCATCTACTCATAAATCCACGGGTGGAGGTTGCTATGCCACTCTGCAATGCCTTCGGGGAACCACAAGGCAATCTCGTTCCTTGCACTCTCAATCGAGTCACTCCCATGAATAATATTCCTGTACCAGAATATAAGATCCTCACGTCAGATGACTTTCATAGTCCAAGAAAAAAAAAAAATGGTAAGAATGCAAATCAATCAATATTGAAACATGGCGTATCAAGATAAGAATGCATGGTAGATTGTGAAACCTCCTGGTGCACTTTTGGCAACAGGCGTTGTCGCTGCTTCTCATAACATCAACATAAAATAAATTATTTCCAAACATGGCCTAACTAAAAATCTATTGATTGCGTGACAGGTTATCACAATACAGTAGGTATATGGGGATGAAATCACGGAGAGTGGAGATGAAAGGATCCAGATGAAAATGAGCCTTTTCCTCCTATCATATCATGCCGTATCTTGTCATGTAACATATTCTTCCTATGAAGGGTGAGTTCCGAAGTCATGTAACACATCATGTCATGGACCGTGATAGGACATATTATCATAAGCACAAATATATTTTTATGTCATGTTTGCAAAATAGCATGTATAGTTGCCAAAAGCATAACATACTTTCATATATACAATTATTTGAATATATCAAAATACACATGTACCCTTAAATAAAACTTTATAGCAATTTCAAATACTATAACAAATAATCATTTGCATATAAGGGTACCAAATAATTTATCAGAAATTAGCACTTTCAAATAACCAATATAAAATAGTCATTTGCAGGTATGTAGTACCAAATCCATTTTCTCATTTTTCAAATAATACACTATGTATCAGTATAACATTTAAATCCATAATTTTTATACTTTAAAAATTCATGAAAATCATGATAAATAACTTACTTACCTCTTGGCGCTAATCCAAAAATGTAAATCAACTATTTAGGCGCCTGGGTACCTACAACATCATTTTTTAAAATTTTTAATATCCAAAATTAACATATCAAAATAACTTCTAAACTCTACCTAGTCTACTTCTGGACCCAACTTGAGGCTTGAATATCTCCAAATATATAAGCCCATAAGGAGAAATAAAAATTTTTCAAGAAACTATGATTAACACTGATCCGAACCCTATCTTCATTTTATTGGACCCGACCCGATTTGGGGCCCGAATAATTGGCCCAAAGGGCTTACTAGGTTGGGCCGAACCCGAGCCTAGCACTCTCTCTCTCTCTCTTTCTCTCTCCCCCCCCCCCCCTCGGTTCACTTGAACCAAGGGGGAAAAAAGAAATGGCTGGCGGCTTATGACTTATGACCGGCCGTCGATGATTGGTCTAGTGCCAGCAGCCGCCGACAGCCTTCTCCTTCCTTCCCCTTTATCTCTTCTTCCTCTTCTTCTTCCGCCATAGTCACTGTGGCGGTGACACGACCGGCCAGAAGAGGCCAGCCAGACCCCACCAAACGCCTCGGCGCCCGTGAGGGCTGGTGCTCGAGGCTCGAGGCTCGGGCCCGGCAGACGGCCAGCCCTCTCCCTCCCACCAGACCGCCTCCCGTGAGGGGAGAGGGCTGCCGCTAGCATGCACAGTATGCCAATCTTTTTTTTTTTTTTTTTTCATTTAAAACGTGGGGGATTACAAGTCACTCGAACGTCACAAACACTTTAAAAGTAGTACCTATCAGGCAACGCTGACCAAGTGGTAATCAAGTTGTTTAGAAGTCAATACATATAGTGAAGTTACTTCATCATCAAAGAGGGGTGTGCAAGAAAACCAACTAAATTGCAAAACCAATCCAAACCATGATTTCAGTTCCATTTGAATTAGCCTTTTTTTTTTGTTAAGCTTTTGTTTCTGAAACTAAAAAAAGTTAATACAGATTTGATTTGAATTTTAAAAAACCAATATAAACCAAACTGAGCTGTGTACATATTACATGGATTTTCATTTGTACTATAGTTAAAACTGATGTGCTACAAACATATGCAAATAATTGGATTGTGTGAGAGTTGTGTTCTTTTTCCTTGTGATACTTAAGCTGTTGGATGGGTGTTTAGCAGATGGTGGCTACCTAATGAATCAGACTGAGGCTAGAGTTTCACTCTATGTCCTTAAGACAATTTCATCCCGCAATGGTGCTTACAGTCAGTATGACGATTGTCTCCCAGGATACAACAATCTTCTTTTGATGAAAGCAGCACTACAATTCACCAAAACTTTCGAACCAAGAATGCTACTCTCTTTTCAATGCACTATTGCTATACTATCCTTAGGAAAGTATGCAAATGCCTAAGAGAGAAGAAGACTATAATTGATTCAAATTGAACTCAATTCGGAATGGCTTGAGATGAATGAAATGCTTAGGTCTAGGGTCCTATTTATAGGTTTTAGGTACCCTTTGGAAGCAACCCTACGAATTTAATTTAATTTAAATTTTAAAATCAAAGGATGTGAGAGTTAAGGGCTTATCATCTTTGATATGCCCTTTAGACATCATGATCTTCATATCAGGCGATTGGATAAGCCTTTTCATGGCTGTGATCTGAAGATCAGCCAATCAGATAAGCCTATCATTATCCTGAAAAGCCTTTTCATCATCGTAATCTGATGATCACGTTATCATATAGGCGGTTGCATGTCTTTGATATATCTTTTCATGATCGGACCGTTGACTTATCTCCAACCGACGATCGAACGGGTGCCTTATCACCAACCAACGATCGGACGAATGCCTTATCACCAACCGTCCTGTTGATTGGTCAACCAACCATCTTGTTGACTGGTCAACCAACAGTCCTTTTGACTGGTCAACTGACAGGTGTCAGCCGTTGGATCACGATCGCGATCATGATTTGATCACCACATCTTGACCCTTCATCCGATCGATCAACGATCAATTGATCTCAGCCCCTTATCTTGATCCGATCAGTCTCCACCGTCGAATCATCATGATCTAAAAAAAATTTAAAGCCCCTCAAGTTCCTCGCGACGATGCGCACGTGCGCCTACAAAGCGCCCATTGCGCACGCGCGAGGGTAATGCGTAGCTCTCCACTTATGGTGAGCCTAAAGAACTTAAGCTTCAAGGAAGTGGTTTCCATATAAGTAAACCTTCATTTCTTGTTCTTTCCGATATGGGACTAAATATCTCCGCAATTTTTCATTCACACACTAAAGGGCGGTGATGGGCTTTCAAGGCCCATTAGGGTATTTAGGTGTATTTTGGCCCATTACCCAACATAAGCTACCATTTCATTACATAAAGTTTGGTATGGAAACCGTTCTCATAATCATCTAAAGCAGGTAAAGGCAAATCGACAAACTGAATCGAAGCCAAATCAAATTTCTTTGTTTGGTTTAGTTCAGTTTAGTGAAACAGTTGGATCGATTTCAATTTTGGTTTTAAAAAACTAATTTAAATTGGTTTGGTTCTAAACACTATCTCTAAACCAACTCGACTTGACCTGTGCACACTCCTAATCACCACCAATTATATTGTACTTGCATAATTAACCATATTCAAGTTCCCATACACAAATAATGTTTTCTATATACAAGAATAGATGGAGGCTTTTATGGTCAAACCGGACAAATGAGCACCATCCATACAAGGTTACCTACACATGCAAATTGGATACCTATGAGCAACACGACATTTACCTGTCTAATATAACTAACACCACAGCAATCCCAACATAACACAGCCTTAACTACAAGAAAACATCTTGCAGATGAAGGTGGTAACCAGAATGGAATAGCCGCCTAAAATATCAGATCATAATGCTTCATAAAATAAAATTCAATTATTCAAAAACATGATATTTACAATAAATAAGCAATTGTTTAAACTAATGGGATCATAAAATTCAACGTGGACTTGATCACGTACCAAATTTTTAGGTTTTAGGAAGTCCTAACTTCTAAACCAAGAAGAATTTGACAAGCAAGCGGAGATGAAGATGATGTAAGAGTCAATAGCTTTAAACCAGGTCTAAAAAAATATTTTTTAAAATTATTTTTATAAAGGTTTTTATGTGTATACCCTTTATAAATAACAATAATTGCACGTATACTCTCGCAAATTTTTATTTGCATGTATACCCTCACAAATTATCTCTTTGAGTGTATATCCATGCAAATCTACTATTGCATGTATATATTTATAAATTATTTCTTCTGCATGCGTACCTTTATAAAATCTAAAATATATATATATATATATATATCCTTGCAATTTTTTTCTATTTATATGTATAACCATAGCTGAATAAGGTTATGTCCCAGTTAATCTTTGCTATTTATGTGTATATCCTTAACTGACAGATGTGTAAAAATAACTAATTTATAAAGACATACATGTAAAGAGTAAATTTGGGATGGTATATCCATAAGTTTAGATATTTATAAAGGTATACATGCAAAAAGAATACATAAAGGTATATATTGAAATAACGATAACATATATGAAATTTTAGATATTTATGAAAGGCTATTTTAGATATTTATAAAAGTATATGAGGAAAAAAATCATAATTTGTATCCTTTTAAAATTATTTTACAATTAGGAAAGGAACCAATTCGATTTAATTCGGTCATACTAGCAATAAAAAGAGACAAATTTTAAATTAAAAAATGAACTTAAAACTTGCTTTTTTTTTTTTTTTTTGAAAAAAGAAGGGTTCAACTCAGTGAAAACCATGTACTATAGTTCTGGAAAATGAAAATTAAAGAAAAAAAATAAAGAGCATAAATTCTATTTTTCATCTGCTAAAACCTTAACAGATACAATGAAATAAAAAGTATTAAAGTCCACCTTCTACCCATTACATGCTCCGTAGTTTGCATATTAATTTTATAACCTTTATTTTTATTTTTTTATTATTTAACATTTTATTTGAGATAATCGAATTTAGCGAGTTGAAAGTTCCTTCGTCCCCTGACCGGATAATTAATGCTACCAATCCAATCCATACACTTCTATACCCGCTAATCTGAAGGAAACGATAATTAATTTAAATTGAGAATCAAGAAACAACACCGTTGTCAACTTATCAAAACCCTAATGCTATAACTCATCGACGTATGATCGGATTGAAAGCAAAAAGAAAACCATAACGTGAAAGCCTTGTATTAATTAGAAATAAAGGAACAAATTTTGTCACCTGCCCATCTCGATGGCCAAATCGCCACGGATGGTGCCCGGGGCGGACTCTTCAGGCTTGGTGGCTCCGATCATCTTGCGGCCGGTCGCCACCACATTCTTTCCCTCCCATACCATCGCCACCACAGGGCCGGAGGTGATGTAACTCACCAGCTTAGCGAAGAAGGGCTTCGAGGCGTGTTCAGCATAGTGCTTCTCAGCAAAGGCGGGTTCCACGGTCACAAGCTTGAGGCCTTAATCAACAAACCCGATGGATTCAATCCTTCTTCTTGAAACAACCAAAACAAATAGTGAAAAAAAAAAAAATTTACCTCTCAGATAGAAACCCTTCTTCTCAAATCGGCCAATGATCTCGCCCACCTGATATATGAATAAGATAAAACTTTCCCCAGAAAATTCTCTTCTATAAACATAGGAAAGATCGATCGATCCGATCGACATCAAAATCGGTCGGATCGATCTACACGGAATTTCTCCAACAGAATTAGGCGAGAAAAATTAGCAAAAAAAAAAAAAAAATAAAGAAAAAGCAATACCAGCCCTCTCTGAAAGCCATCGGGCTTGATCATGATGAAAGTCTGCTCCATTTCTGAATCCTTTTGTTCGTTCGTCACCGACGGAGCTCGGAAGAATACTTATCCTCGAGGACGAGAGAAAGCCGAGGGGGAGCGAGACGCTTCTATGAAGGCGAGAGGTGGACCCGAAACACCCCACGTGGCCGCACTGCAAGAGAGAATATCTGTGATAATATTCGTCGGTTTTACGATCCAATTCAGTGGTCGGTCTCGACCATTGATTGGGTCAGTGATTCTGTGGGCTGGGTTCGGTCCTGGTATCGCCTGTACTTGCTTTTTAACTTATTTGGATGGTAGGTGAATTTATCAAGTAAAGACTACAAGTTAAAGTCATTAATGATTTTTTCTCAGAATTATCATTATCCTTATATCTTTAAAGTGTATGATGTGAATTACTTTCAAAATTCTACCCCATCTCATTCTATTTTCTCATTAATGGTTGAGATGGTGGAAGCGCCCTTCATCTTAGCATGAACTAAAAATCTTGATGAAAACAAAAAAGTGACAAATTAAAGTAAAAGATATATAAAAACAAAATGGAGAAGAATTTAAGCTATTGTTCTCAACAATAACTAGATTAGCCTAAAAAGACTTTTCAAAAGCATAGCCATACTTCCTTTCTTCTTTCTTCAATAAAATTTGTTAATAAATTGCTAACACCAATTATCCTTAAGCTGTTTCATATATGTATTGCTAGAACTGATATAAATTATCATGATCTAAGCATTATCAAATAGTACCTGTATGGTTTAGAATGTTACATTTAACTATTATATGTTTTAAATTTTACTAAATTATGGTCATGTGATTTAAGAGGTTATACTAAATTACTATGTATTTTAAATGCTATTAGATTATACCCATGTAGTTCAAAATGTTATATTTAACCACTTACGTGTTTAAAGTCTACTCAATCTTTACTTAATGTGTCTAAACTTTCGATGAGTGTAATTTGATGATGTTTAAAATACATGCTAGTTAAGTTAATATATCAAAACATATGGACATAATTTGAAAAAAACTTAAATATGCTAATTAAGTATAATTTTTTAAATCTAATGGATGCAATTTGATATTGTTTAAATTACAGTGATTTGTATTTTACTTTAAAAAAAAAGAGTAAATTTGCAATGAGGTTTAAAGGAGCTATAAGGAATATGGCCAACCCTCCGCTTTGGGCCTTTTCAAAGTGAGCCGAACACCTTTGATGGAGCGAGGAAGGAAAAAAAAATCTTCTATGATATGCAGGCTTTATATCATAACATTGTATATGATTTGGATGGCGATTATGTATATCATTTCAAGAAAGAATGATTATGTTCCTCTACAAATCATGCTTGTATGATACATGTTGCTACAAAAATCCGCTCTTCAACTCGAATGTGGTCCGACTTCGGATCTGGACGCTGATCTCTCATCCAGATGGAACCTGCAAGACAGCCCTCACGCAGAGAGTGTCAGAGGTGGCCCTCTGCGGAAGACCCTCCTATGTCCAAGTCAGTAGAGATTCACAACAAGCAGATGTGAGGAGAAGGCTCTTGCAGAAGTGTTCCTCAAGAAATGGCATCTCGAGAGCTCCGAGCTCTGCTTGAGTTTCAATGAAATTTTTCAGTGAGAGTATGAGCGTACCTTAAGAGCTTTAGGATAAGGATATTTATAGATTGTAGGTGTGATGACATGCAACTACCTGATTCCTTGGACGTGCCACAAGGGGTCAGAAACTGTCACGATTCGAATCCGGTTTGTTACGAGGCCGATAGCATTAGTATCTGATTAGTTAGAGAATCGACGGTTAGAGAAGCTAGTTGATGCTTTGAGATTTGGTGATTTTATAGGCTCTAGGCCACCTCTAATATTATTGGCCTAATCTTCCACTTAGGGTTGTTAGGGGCTTATGTGGCTGAAATCTTGCCGAATTATCATGGATTTGAATTCTTCTGTGTGTGGTTCCACAGAGGTTCAGGGGTACCTCGGTCTGAACGAGGTATGAGGATAGCTCGACTATGTTGAGGCATATAAATACCTCAGTCTAGCGAGGATATGAGGATGGCGCGGTCTACTAGGGCATATGAATAGTTTGGAATGATTCAGTCTGAGAGTAGCTCGGTCAGAGAATGGTTCGGTCTCACCGAGGTGTATCAGCTCTGATATTTTCTAGATGTGATAGCTGGCTGATCAAAAATTAAAAGTAGTCTTGATCTTTTTATCGTATGCACGAGTATTGGCGCAATAACAATTTTGCCCCTCATCGCATACCCCCCACTTCCTATTCCGAAGCGTAGGCTCGGGCATAGGGAGTAGAATTTCGGACGACTTTACCCGATTGGAGAAATTCAAAGGCGTGCCATGAGGCCCCCATCAATGCTAGGCTGTCACTTCATCATTCTTCTCATCACACGAGGAAAAAACCCCTCGTCTTCCACTATTGGCCGTGGATGGAATGGCGCATGGCAGGCCCAAGATTTGGCGACGCATGGTGATTTTTGCCTTGCTGAGATGGTTTAAATAAAGGTGGGCAAGCTACTTTCTGTTATGCTTCTTTTCTATCTTCTTCCTTCGAACGTCCTCACCCCAGGATCAGACATGGCTGCCATTTCTTCCACTGATCTTGGAGACAGGGGATGCCCCATCAACTCGGCCTCAACGATGACCATTGCAGATTTGAAGAGGATTCGCCGGGACTACTGGTTCACCAACAATATTCGGATGCGGGTCCTCGGTCTTGAGCAGAGGGTGCCTAATCAATTGAAGTCAGGGGTATTTTTCTATAAAGAAAGCTTCAAAGTGGGACTCCATTTTTCTCTTAATCCGTTGATGAGAGATATAATAAAGTATTATGGTATCTGCCCAATGATGATTACGCCAAACAGCTGGCGTTATATCATCAGGTTCATTTCATTGTGCGCGTTCACGGGGATAACGGCGACGGTTCCTCTGTTCCGAGCCTATCATAGCCTCACATCTTTCAAAGATTCTTCTTGACATTATATTGGGCCATGGAAGAACTTTAAGAGGTTTTTGAAGGTTCCGACTTCCGTCAAAGGATAGAAGTCACAATTTTTTATTGTCGAATGGGATGATGCGTTCGACTTCCCTCGTCAATGGAGGCCTCTCCCTACGGAGCCTAACCAGGGTCTGATGCTATCAAGAGCGGAGAAGGACTTCGACGTTCTCTATGGCAGCAAGGTGGTCCCCATCGATGCCCTTTTGACTGAAGAGGCACTCTATAATGCCGGGCTGAGCCGAGTCGACCCCTTAAGTAAGTGTGACATCTCCTTCTTTATGTCTTAATGTCTTTGCAGGGATGTAGCTGACCGTTCCATAAATTGTATGTTACAAGGATCAGGTCTGAGTTTGGGGCTTAGATGAGAGGGGCGCTCGCAATCGACTATGGCAATTAGAGAAAGAAGAGCATGAAGAATCGTCGTACTGTCTTGTTGACCCCTATGAGAGGGAAGAGGGCCAGATTCGAGCGAAGGCCATCCTCTTCCTCTCCTTTCAGGCTGAAGCTGGCTCTACCGAGCCATTCGCAAGGACTGACTGAGCCCTAACCTTTAAGCCCGTTGAGGGGGGATGTTGCAGGGGAGCCGATCCCATCTCCTATTTTGGCCTTGAAATTTGGGGGGCCAACACCTGGTAATGAAGCCGAAGAAGTAGCGGCTCAGGCATAGTAGGAACTTGGTCATTTGCATGAGCCGACGGATGATGATTTTTGGGTGATGAAATTTCTCTATCCTATGGTTACCAACGTACCTTACCCTGAAGGGGAGGGTTCCATGAGTCAGCAGAGGTTGAAGGAATTATTCTTCGAAGATCGGGCGGCTGCACTTGCAGTGAGTGTTGTCCTGCCTCCAGCAGGATCTCCTTCCCATGGGTAGAAAAGGAAGGAGGAGAAAAATAAGGTCCACCGAGTGGAGAAGGGGCTCCCTCGATGAGGATGGAGGAGCCAGGGCCTTCGGGGACGTTGGTAGGCGACAAGAAAGAGATAGGTCGGCCTAGCCACCTCCTCGATCCCTTGGATCGTGCCACCGAAGAGTTGCACTCTCAAATTAACAACTATTTTGATATATTTTATGCGAAGGAATATATCATTTATCCTGAAGATGGAGAGGACAGTCGTCGGAGAGTCGCTTTCGCGGTTGAGGGATTCAAAATGCCTACCGATCTGGATGACTATGCATCGGTCCCCAGCCAACACATCTTGAGGGATATGAACTCTTCTTGCATCCGAGTGAGTTTTCTTCCTTCTTTGCTTTTGTTAGGTGTCTTGCGTAGTCCTTCCGAATTTAATCATTCGGCTCCATTGTAAGCGACTCTTCTCCAGCAGGTGCTCTATAGGCGCCTGATCTCTGCCAACGAATGCTATAGGAAGATCTCGCGCGAGGCCAAGGCACTCCACGCTAAGATAAACTCAATTGATCAGCACTCGGAAGAATCGATGAGGGTGCAAGCTGAGCTTGATGAGGCCAGGAGGTCGGGCTAAGATGCCCGATCCGATGTGTTACGACTTCGGGCAGAGGTGGTCGAGCTTGAGAAGGCTCGGAAAATGGCCGATGAAGCTCGATCAGAACCGTCGAAGTTCCGATGAGAGGCTTAAAGGGAGGTCGCTTCCTTAATAGTAGGGCTGCCAAAGAAAAGTCCCGTTTTGAGGCTTGGCTCGAGTTCTACCAGAAATAAGTTTCCGACCTTATGGCCGAGCTGCGTCAGGCACGATCCAACGGCTCCAGGGACCGGATGGATCTTGAACACGCTTGGAGGGATATGAGCAAATGCAAAAAAGAGAGGGAGAAGGCTCAAAAAGAGCCAAGAAAGCAGAAGCCGAGGCTACTTGCCGCGCCAAAGATGTATGTCCTCTTATCGTTTCTACGTAATGGTTCATCTTTCTCGTAGTTAAAGCTGACCTGACCATTTGCTTTATTTATTATTTTTCCTTCTCTAGCTGGATAAGACCAAGGCCGAAGCGGCTAATCAAATAACGGCTCTAATCAAGGATTTAGCCTCAAGCCGGGAGAAGTGCTCCGAGCTGGAGCATCGGATAGCCGCGGAAGACAATGAGGTTGCTCTAACGATCAAGAAATATAAGAGCTCAAAAGAATTAGCTCGTGGGTGAATTCAATTTTCAAAGGAGGCATACCGAGTTGGAGCAAGCGAGGTCCGGGCGAGGATGATTCAGGAGTACCCAGACTGACCTCTCATTTTTGGAGGATGAGGGGTATTACTTTCCATCGTTGATAGCTAAAGCATTGGCAGCGACTTCTCCATCCGATGTCGGCGACGATAATAAAGATGCTCCTGGCATTGATTTTGAAGTGGCCTCAGAAGGAGATCCAACGGAGGCTCCTCCAGAAATTATTAAGGAGATAGAGGCCTCAAGATCTGCCACCGAGGAAGCCGGAGCTTTGTGGACAACTGTCGAGGTGGACGTGGTCCTGAGGCTAAGTAACAGAGAGGGTTGGCCAGATCAGCGTGCTTTAGACATTGCTGGAATCGCCTCCGAACGTGAAGACAGGACTTAGAGATCCATCTTTCCATGTTTTTTCTTTATTTTTGTAATATGAACGAATTTATGATATGAATGAATCATTTTGTTTTTCTCTATGTGTTTCACTATTTCGGCGTTTGCGTGTTAGACGGACTTTTAGCTCGTCTACGTCTTGTTTAACCTTAGCTTACTACGAAGCGAAATGAATAGTCCAGTTCTATTATTGCTCAAAAAATTTTGAAATGACTTTGTCAAAATCGAAGAAGTAGCCCGCTCTCGTTGAGATCAACCCGGCCGGATCTGCTGAAGCGGGAGATAGCATGGCTCTGCCAGAGCAAAAGGAATGGTTCGGCTTTGCCGAGGTAGATAAAATAATTTGGCTTTGCCAGAATAGATAGAACTGTTTAGCTTGGTTGAAGCACAAAAAGTGGCTTGGATTTGCTAAGGAGGAGGATAGCTCGGCTTTGTCGAAGTATATCTTTTTTTTTTCAAGGCATTTATCTCATATTTAATGCCTTGTCTTTTCCGATACGAGCTCGCTTTTTATATACACCAAGCACTCGATCGCTATTGGACCGCATCATTTTTCACGAAGGATTTTCCAAGCCTATTCATATCCCGAGGATTTGTAGGTGGCTCTTGGCATTTAAGACTCTTGATTTAAGATCGAAAAAAAATCTTTCATCCTTCATTATGGTACAGAGGATGTACCCAACATATCTCAAGATGCATCGAGTTTTACCATGGCACGTCACGTGGCTCTGAGTGCGGTGCAATTGTGGCGTCCCGAGTTCCGAAGTCCCCCCTCCATTAATGGCTATTTTTCGTTTAGTGCCTATAAAAAGGAGGAGAGCAGAAGGTGCCTAAGCACACTCGAGAAAACTTTCTTGCCTCATGAATAGAAAGAAACTTTTATGGTTTCTCTCTTGTTGAGGTTAAGGGTGGTGAGGCCGGATTTTTCTTTCAAGATTTGGCTCGACCCTGATGAGGAAGTTGTTGAAGAGCGAGCAATCCTTAGAAGAGGAATCATGGGGGTCATACGGAGAGCGCAGAGGAAGGGATACAGGGGTCATACAGGAAGCACACGTAAGTGCCCCCTATTTGGCTTCTTCCATCTGCCATGGCCCCCGAAGACCACTGGAAATGCAATCTTTTTATGGGCCTCGACTTTCATAGGCTTTCCTTCATTCTCGGTCCTTAAATGAGTGCTATTTTGGATCCCTCGGTTCATCCATTCGAGGATCCATCAGTCGACTTCTAATGAAGAAGAAGGTAAGCAGTTCTGGGCCGCTTCTTTGTTTTATAATGTTGCCCAGCAACTCAGTCAACTTAACGAAGTTGTCTGATTTTTCTTATTTCTTAGATCGAAAGCGAAAGCAATGTTATCAGTCGGACCTATTTGTCCGAGTCTTTTTATTTATTTTCTTTTATCTTCTGTGCTGTAATGCATTTGTAATGCCTCGCAAGAGATTGTAATTTCTCCTAAGCAATAAAAGAAGTCTTTCTTTTCACACCTTTGTCTTTTTGCTACTTTATTTCTTTCATATTAAATATCAATTTCTTGATATGCCAACGTATTTGCGTCATCCCAATACAAGAATCATTTGTATACTCTGAACTGGGGTGCAGAACAGAAATTTGGGACTTCTGAAACACAGGAATACCCAGCGGGGTACTCTTTTCTGCTATAGGAAAGGGGAACGAACACTTATTGTCCCCAGGTATCGCTTTTCGAATGATGGTACCTACTCATAATGTTAGCAACATTTTAGGTACTTTGCTTCGGCCAGGCGTTTGGGCAATTTGATTTTGCTCGATCCTTAGCGAAAAGGATATTTGCCTCGACTTAGGTTAGACGGGGGGCCTGAGTGGCCTTGCTAATTCTCAGTAGAAGCTCGGTCATGTCGAAGGATGAAGTGGGTATTACCTTATTTCGGTGAGGTAAGAAGCGACTTGCTCAAGTCTGTCTGAGCATAAAGAAAAATTGTTTAACTTCACCGAGGCTTAGAGAAGCAGTTCAGCCATGCCAGAATATCGGAAGAATCACTCGGTTCTGTCGAGGTTTGAAGGAATTACTCGATCTTGCCGATGCTTAAAAATATTATATTTTACTTGGTGCTGCCAAGATATGGAGAAATCACTCGGTCCTGCCGAGGCTTGAAAAGATTATATTTTACTTGGCACTGCCAAGGTACAGAGAAACCACTTGGCCCTGCCGAGGCTTGAAAAGATTATATTTTACTTGGTGCTACCAAGGTACGAAGAAACTACTCGGCCTTGCCGAGGCTTGAAAAGATTATATTTTACTTGGCGTTGCCAAGGTACGAGAAGCCACTTGGCCCTATCGATGCTTGAAAAGATTAATTTTACTTGGCGCTACCAAGGTACGGAGAAACCACTCAGCCCTGCCGAGGCTTGAAAAGATTATATTTTTCTTGGCGCTGCCAAGGTACGAAGAAATCACTTGGCCCTGCCGAGGCTTGAAAAGATTATATTTACTTGGCGCTGCCAAGGTACGGAGAAATCACTCAGCCCTGCCGAGGCTTGAAAAGATTATATTTTACTTGGCGCTGCCAAGGTATGGAGAAACTACTCGGCCCTGCCAAGGCTTAAAAAGATTATATTTTACTTGGCGCTGCTAAGGTACGAAAAAACCACTCGGCCCTGCCGAGGCTTGAAAATATTATATTTTACTTGGCGCTGCCAAGGTACGGAGAAACCACTCAGTCCTGCCAAGGCTTGAAAAGATTATATTTTACTTGGCGCTGCTAAGGTACAGAGAAATCACTCGGCCCTGCCGAGACTTGAAAAGATTATATTTTACTTGGCACTGCCAAGGTACAGAGAAATTACTCGGCCCTGCCGAGGCTTGAAAAGAATTGAGCAAAACCTGCTTCTTATTACAGTTTTTTGAAAAAGTGATTGAAACAAGAACATTGCAGATTTAAAATAAAATTTCGTTGCCGTAAATAGAATGAGTTTAGTGGAGGCATACTTTACTGGTGATCTATACGAAGATTATCTGAGCTTCATGTCTGGGGATAGTTTTTCCATCAAGATCCTGGAGTTTGTAAGTGCCAGGCCTGATTACTTCGGCAACTTGATAGGAGCCTTCCCAATTTGGAGACAGCTTTCCCTGTTCCAACAGCTTGGAAACAAATGCCTTTCAAAGTACAAGATCGCCGGGGAGGAAGGATTTTCCTTTTAACTCTGGAAGAATGGTAACGAGCTACTCTCTGTTGGTAGGATGCCATTCGGATCCGGGCCCTCTCGCTGACCTCTTCTATCAAGTCAAGACTGGTTTGGAGCTGCTCGTCATTGGACTCCTCTGAATAACTTTTCACCCGTAGGGAGGGGAGCCCTATCTCCACAGGGATGATGGCTTTCATGCCGAAAGCCATCCTGAACGAAGTCTCACCTGTGGGAACTCTCTGAGTGGTTCGATAACCCATAGCACGTGATGAAGCTCTTGTGCCAATCTGCCTCGCGCTCTGTTGAACCAGGCTCTAATTCCTTGCAGCAAGGTTCAGTTGGTTACTTCGGCTTCTCCATTGGCTTGAGGATGCTCAATCGAAGTGAGACGGTGGTAGATGTCATGATTCTCGCAGAACTTCTAAAATTTAGGATTGTCAAACTGCCTTTTGTTGTCGGTGATGATGGTGTGTAGAAGACCGAACCAAAAAATGATAGATGATGGTGTGTAGAAGACCGAACCGGCAAATGATAGATCTCCATATAAAATCCCTAGCCCGAGCCTCGATTATCTGAGCGACTACCTCAGCCTTGACCCACTTGGTAAAATAATCGATCGCTACAAACAGGAACTTCCTCTGTCCTGTGGTAAAAGGAAAAGGATCAAGAATGTCCATTCTTCACTTGGCAAAGAGCCAAGCAGATGATATGGGCATTAAGTGAGCGGAAGGGAGCCTTTGAACATTTGAATGTCGTTGGCATGAATCACAAGCTCGGACAAGGTTGTCAACATCCCTCTGCATGGTGGACCAATAATATCCTAGTGCAGCACTTTATGACACAAAGCTCGACCGCCAAGGTGACTACCACAGATGCCTTCATGAACCTCTCGAAGAGCATAATTAGCTTCTGACGGGCGGAGGCACTTAAGTAACGGCATAGAGAAGGTCGCTTGTATAGCCAATCATCAAGTAGGACATAATGAGATGACTGCATTTTCAACTTTCTTGCTTCTTTTTTGTCGGCCGGGAGCAATCCTTCTTTGAGATACTTGAGTATTGGGTCGAGCCAGGATGGTTCGACCTCAACCGGTATCATCCGATCGACATCGGCTATGCTAGGTCTTTCCAAGACTTTCAGGTGGAATTTTTGCTCGAGAACCATCGAGTCCGTGGTTGCCAGGCGGGATAAAAGGTCGACGCTCGCATTCTCAGCCCTTGGGATATGAATAACCTTAAATTCAGTAAAGCAGGAGGACAGATTACGCACCTTTTAAAGATATCAAATCATGTTCGGCTCCTGAGCTTTGAATTCTCCCCGCACATGGCCAGCTACCAACTGAGAGTCGATGTAGGCATTCAGCTTTTTAACTTTGAGCTCATGGGCGATACGAAGTCCAGCAAGAAGAGCCTCTGCTTCATTGTTAGAGGTTGGGAAAGAGAAACATATGCCATACTCGAAGGTTGCCCCCTCCGGGCTAGTGAGGATCAAACCAGCGCTAGAACCGCTCGCGCTGGAGGACCCATCGGCATGGAGCAGCCATAGAGCATTGGGCCTTGATTGCTCGGGAGTATTCGGAGTGAAACCGTCCTTAGGTATGGTGCATTCAAGAAAAAAATTTGCTAGGACCTGTGCCTTAATAGCTGGTCGAGGATGAAACCGGATATCATGCTTACTCAATTCGATGGCCCACTTGGTCATTCTTCCAGATGCCTCCGGACAATGGATACCGGCTGAGTCAGAGCTTGGACTTGTTGAACCAGTATAGCAAACTGGTCCTGAGTCACCGCGGTCGCCGGTGGCGAAGGAGTCTCGGCCGATGGCGGTAATGGAGGCGCTACACTATTTATAGGATCAGGCCTCTGAGAAGCGGTTTGATCCTAAGCATCAGAAGTGGTTCTCTTTCGATTGGCCATTGAGGGGTTCATTTCCTTATCTCGAACCTTGTCTCCTTGATCACAAGTTTATGGGACTTGTGGCCCCTCCTTCTAGCGCCAATCTATTGCTGTGAAAATCCGCTCTTCAACTTGGGTGTGGTCCGACTCCAGATCTGGATGCCGATCTCTTGTCCGGATGGAACTTGCAAGACAGTCCTCACGCAGAGAGTGTCGGGGGTGGCTCTCTGCGGAAGACCCTCCGATGCCCAAGTCAGTGGAGATTCATAGGAAGCAGATGTGAGAAGAAGGCTCTTGCAAAAGAGTCCCTCAGGAAATGGCCTCTCGAGAGCTCCGAGCTCTCCTTGAGCTTCAATAGAGTTTTTCAGTGAGAGTGTAAGTGTACCTTAAGAGCTTTAGGATAATGGTATTTTTAGGTTGCAGGTGTGATGACAGGCAACTACCTGATTCCTTAGACGTGCCATAGGGGGTCAGAAACTGTCACGATTCGAATCGGATTCGAATCCGGTTTGTTACGAGGCCGGTAGCATTAGTATCTAGTTAGTTAGAGAATCGACTGTTAGAGAAGCTAGTTGATGCTTTGAAATTCGGTGATTTTATAGGCACTAGGCCACCTCTAATATTATTGGCCTAATCTCCCACTTAGGGTTGTTACTTAGGGGCTTACGTGGTTGAAATCTTACCGAATTATCATGGATTTAAATTCTTCTGCGCATGGTTCCGCAGAGGTTCAGGGGTACCTCGGTCTGGATGAGGTATGAGGATAGCTCAGCTCTGTCGAGGCATATGAATACCTCGGTCCGGCGAGGATATGAGGGTGACTCAACTCTACCGGGGCATATGAATAGTTCGGAATAATTCAGTCTGATCCGAAAATGGTTCGGTCTCGCCGAGGTGTACCGGCTCTGATATTTTTTATATGTGATAGCTGGCTGATCAAAAATCAAAAATGATCTTGATCTTTTATCATATGCATGAGTATTGACGCAATAACAATTTTACCCCTCACCAACACCTAACAAAATTATTTATTATTTTATATAAAACATCTGGCAGTCATTCAAGCATGTATGATATTCTATGGTACAAAGGTTCTGATGCAAAGAACCTCCGCCAACGAAGAAAAAAAAGGTAAAATGCTCCACGCAAGAGGAATCCGTACTCATAAGCTATGCCTTTTTTTTAAGATAATAGCTCACGTTTGTGCTGTCTAACTTGCGGCGAGACACATAAACACCTTAAGCTTGCGTACCAACCTTCTATAATGATTTATACCACTGGCCGAGTTTAGCACCATGAAGAAAGGAGTGGAAGGAACTAACAGAGAATTCTCCATAACTTAATTGTGGTTTTCCACACCGGAACATTCGAAGGTTTGAAAGGTTGTATTTGGGCAAGTAGTGCAAGGGGCGCTGCTAAATCCTTGCGTTCCTCCTCTGACAAAGGCCCAGCTAAATTAATTTGGCTTCTATCTCCAACACAACTATGAGGCCACTGAGTTGTTCTTCCTCGCTGTTAGAAGGTAAAAATCTTCAAAGAGAGTACAAAGCAGAGCCTCTACCAGCCAGCAGTCCTCTGGAGCCAGATATTGGTACCCACTTCCTAACCTGAAAGCTGGATAAGTCTAGAAAGGAAGTAATTCCTTCTGTAATGTCTTGAAGAAAGGTTTTGAATCGAAAATTTTGATCTCAAGCCTACTTTCTTCCTAGTGTAATAATAAGCCGATTGAATCAGATTCTTCCATCCACAGGTTGATGTACTTGGATTTCAACAATTTCCCATGCTTATTTTAAAACAAAAGTGATTAATCTCATGAAGTGTGTTTAGAGTAATGAATTCTCTTTGGGTTAGATCAGATCAGGTGCAGTTTGGCATTGTTCTTACAAGATCTGGCTTAAATCCAGATCTCATGAACTTGGAATGCCAGTGAAGGACCTTTTGTTTGCTCTAACTGGGCATCAAAACTCATTAGGGCTAAGCGATGCCCACAAACTTAAGTTAGTGCCATGGCCATGGCCCAATTTAGAGCCCACTCCACTGAGTGACTTCGGCTTTCCTTTTGCAGAAGCTACTTTTAAGTCATTTTCATTACAATGGGACATGGCAGGAGCCTAGTTCAGCCCACACTTTGAAGGGACTTCCCTTCCAAAAAAAAAAAAAACATGCTGCTCGCGGTCCATAGGACGATTTCTATCTTCTAGGAGCCCCTTTTGGGATTTGTTAAGGTAAATTTTGACGACAGCGTCCGTGGTACCACTAGTGAAGCAGGATACATTATTCACTCCGATGATGGGAAACTTTTGGTGGCCGGTGGAACTTTTCTTCATGATTGCTTTGTTCTGGAAGCTGAGCTCATAGCTATATGGACGGGCATTGTCAGAGCGACCCGGCAATTGCGGGCCCAGAGCATCCTCATTGAGGAAGACTCTGCTACCATCATCGGTTGGATCCAGGGTGGAGCGGATCTCGAGGATGCTTATCCATTGCTTTGCGATAGTTGGCAGCTATTGCAGGACCCGGCGGTTACTATAATCCGTCATATTTATCTGAAGGCAAACTCTGCGGCAGACTGGATGGCCTCCTATGCTATACAACATTTCATTGACTGAACCAGGTCTCAGGATGATAGGATTTCACTTTCTCTTCATATGTATCTTTTTCTTGACCTTGTGGGCTATCCACGTGTCAGAGTTGTATGTTTGCCCGTCTATATCAAAAAAAAAAAAGAAAAAAAAAAAGGTGGCCAACTAAATGCCCAAAGTAAACTCCCCTTGGTCTAAACTGAGTTCAAATGCCATGTCTTTAGGGAGAAATGACTCAAACTGACTTTAGTTAAAGAAGAGCTTAAGCCACTTCAGTGAAGTGGACTCTCAGTCAGCCACTCACTTCAAACCAAACAGGCTTTAAAGAATTCATAAAATATCCATAAATTAGTTGTATTTGTCATGCCGGTTGTCTGGTGGATCTTTTTTATCCGGCTTCAGCATTTAAAGTTCACTTGCCCAAACAATATAAACCTTGAAGAATAGCAACTGAAACAAAGTCTTGCAGAGCTTAGAAATCCTTTGGAGGAGGGGCTCAGTGGGGTGTCATATGATTCATACTCTACTGCTAAAGCATGACACCTATGCTCTCAAACATTCAGGAGATTGATTGCTGGTCATTTAAACTTTCAGGATGTCACATAAGTATTGCTTTGGAGGCAAATGACTTGGAGTATTGCTTTGGCCCTTGAGAATTTGAGTGTAGCTGATTCTTAGAGCTGCGTCCATTCAATAATTGAATAAAGATCATCATTACTATTTTTCAAGCGAATGTAGTGGGAATGCCACCTTTTGGGTTTCAGCCTAGGAAGCAGTGTGTCTCATCACTAGTGGCGAGCACGGCAGTGGTCCTGTGAAAGGTGATAGGGCATGCGCGTGATCCCTGCGCCACCATTGCCAAGGCAAGCCCGTCATGCTCTCCCTGGAGCCTACCACTGAAAGGAGTGCCAAACGATAGGCCTGGCTCCTGTTATCGTTACAAATGCGCACTCTCTCTTCTGTAAACTTTATCTCCAGTCACTACCAATAAAACAATTAATTTCTTAAGGAAAATAATAGCTTATTATTATCATCATTATTATACTGCGGACTCCACAGTCCAAGAGGTAGCTAGAGCTCTGGCTGGACATATATATAGTTAAGTAGATGACAAAACCAAGCCAGCTTATCATGGTAGTTTGGTAAGCCAACTCTTGGTTTTATTATATACCGCTACTTCACTAAGCTTACTCAGGAATGGATGGGGTTCATAATGATATTAGCCAGCACCCCTAAGTGAATCAATCAATTTAATCTCACACAGGTTTGCATAAGATCCTTGCAGTTTTTATAGTCCTTAATGCGAAATAGCTGTGGCTGGAGGTTTAAAATAAGATGGTGATGACTACTGTCAATGGTTGGGCTCAAGCCATGATCAGGCTTCGAATGTGGCTGAGATACAGAAAGAGAGGTCATCCATCAGTAATTAAGTTTGCAAAGAAGAAGACAAGGTCAACAACTTGGTCATATCTAAGATTAGCTTTCTAATGTCATTGAAAGTGAATTGTCTATGATGGTTTATCTTAATTGGATTCACCATTAATATATGAGAGATACTGGCATTTTTTTTAGTGGCATAGTAAAATTTAATCTGCAGGCAGTTTCCCCCATACTTTATGGTGAATTAGAAGAAGATCCAGCAACTGATGGATATCCAGAGCTTCAATCTTCTTTACATCCTTCATGTCATGTTAGTAGGCATCATCCGCTTTCTGTTGATGCTTTGCTGCTGTTGCATGAAGTTTCTGTACACAGCCTGTGCTTGGAAAGCTGAAACTAGGGTGATCTATTAAGGTTTTAGAGAAGTACTAGCTACAACAATGATAGGCTCAGGATGGCTTAACAGCAAAGCTTAATGTTCTGCTTTAAAAGATGACAGTGGTCTAATGCAAAGTATATACGCCTCAAACTTTGCTCTTCAAAAAACTAGGCAGATTATAATTAATATGAGCAATTGAGCTGTTTTGATTTATAGCATCTAAAAGTCACCAAGGTTTCTTTAGTTCTGAATTCCTCTCAAGCAGTTACAAATTGGCCAACATTTCATCCCATAACAGATCATTATTTCTTAGAATTGCCTGCATAATAATGAATTAATATTATGAGCTTGTCAATCATACCAGAAACCATCATGAGTAGTTTGGCTAGATAGTTGTACCGTCTAGGTCAGAAGGACAGAAACTCTCCTCGGTGGTCCATTATTTTGTTGACAAAGATCTTGATATGAGCTCCAAAGTAATGAGTAACAGGGTGATCACCAAAAGTCATCTCATACTATCACCAGAAAACTCTGGGCAATCCTCTACATATTTCCCACATCTTCTGATATCTCCAGAAGGTACATTCTATGTGCTCTGATGAATTCACAAATGAGCACAAATTTCTCCTTACGCTTGCTCGTACATCTCTTTGAATAAATCTCTTTGAGATCCAAATTAGATGTTTTTCTTTTAGAATGAGGTTCACAAATTCAAACCTGCACATTTTACAAGAACAAGTAGAAGCTATAGACCACTGACATCCATTTTTCAACTCTAGAGAAACATAGCCTGCCTTTTCTTTTCAGACTATACCTATTATACTTCTATCCAGAGCTCCATCAACCACAAAATAGACTCCCTATATTTTCTATCACATATTCTACTGTGATCTGCTAATCCTGACTGTGCTAATTATTTAGAAAACAGGAACATTAATTATTTTAGCAGAGATGAGAGTGAGAACGAAAACAATAAAACAACCATATGGTCATTCGTCTAATATCTATCACCTTACAAGAGAAAGTCGCATGAATTCTTAAACATCGTGTTCACTGAAAATTTCATATATATTAATTGTCTGTTGAATTCTGTAACAGAGCATCAAGTATTGAGTAATTGACCAGAAGCCCATCCATTACAAAGAATCCAAATAATAATTTTTATTTCAAGCTACGGTCACAATTGTTATGGCATTTTGATGTCAGGCTGCTCAACATTATTGTTCATCCTCTAATTTAGCAAGGTTTAAGAACATACTTGAATGGCGCAGGTATTCAATGCCCAAAAATTATTAGGTCTGTTGCTGTCAGAATCTGTCCTCCGACTTGGGCACGGTCGAACTGCAGCGCGGGCTCTCCACCTGGGTGGACCTGCAAAACAGTCCTCACGCGAGAGGCGTTGGGGGTGGCCCTCTGCAGAAGACCCTCCGACGCTCAAGTCAGTGAAGATCAGCAATCAACAAAAATGGGAGAAGGCTTTCATTGAAGAGTCTCTCCAGGGTGGCCTCTGGAGGGCTCTGAGCAAAGCGCTAATGGCGGAAAGGGGTGAGCAAGTGTGTAAAAAGATGGCCCGTACCTTAGAAGCAGGAAGACGGTTGTTTTTATAGAGGGTCACCTGACCGCTTGGAGGCATCGTGGGTCTGAAAGCCGTTGAGATCCGAATCGAGTTTGTTATGATGCCAACGGGATCCGTATCTTGTTAGTTAGAGGATCGACGGCTGGAAGAGCTAGTTGATGCCATGAGGTTTAATGATCACATGGACCTAGGCCACTCTTGCGGGTCCTAGGCT
>UESW01003838.1:335695-355946 GCA_900491605.1 Calamus simplicifolius | reverse complement strand
CTTAAGCTTGCGTACCAACCTTCTATAATGATTTATACCACTGGCCGAGTTTAGCACCATGAAGAAAGGAGTGGAAGGAACTAACAGAGAATTCTCCATAACTTAATTGTGGTTTTCCACACCGGAACATTCGAAGGTTTGAAAGGTTGTATTTGGGCAAGTAGTGCAAGGGGCGCTGCTAAATCCTTGCGTTCCTCCTCTGACAAAGGCCCAGCTAAATTAATTTGGCTTCTATCTCCAACACAACTATGAGGCCACTGAGTTGTTCTTCCTCGCTGTTAGAAGGTAAAAATCTTCAAAGAGAGTACAAAGCAGAGCCTCTACCAGCCAGCAGTCCTCTGGAGCCAGAGATATTGGTACCCACTTCCTAACCTGAAAGCTGGATAAGTCTAGAAAGGAAGTAATTCCTTCTGTAATGTCTTGAAGAAAGGTTTTGAATCGAAAATTTTGATCTCAAGCCTACTTTCTTCCTAGTGTAACAATAAGCCGATTGAATCAGATTCTTCCATCCACAGGTTGATGTACTTGGATTTCAACAATTTCCCATGCTTATTTTAAAACAAAAGTGATTAATCTCATGAAGTGTGTTTAGAGTAATGAATTCTCTTTGGGTTAGATCAGATCAGGTGCAGTTTGGCATTGTTCTTACAAGATCTGGCTTAAATCCAGATCTCATGAACTTGGAATGCCAGTGAAGGACCTTTTTGTTTGCTCTAACTGGGCATCAAAACTCATTAGGGCTAAGCGATGCCCACAAACTTAAGTTAGTGCCATGGCCATGGCCCAATTTAGAGCCCACTCCACTGAGTGACTTCGGCTTTCCTTTTGCAGAAGCTACTTTTAAGTCATTTTCATTACAATGGGACATGGCAGGAGCCTAGTTCAGCCCACACTTTGAAGGGACTTCCCTTCCAAAAAAAAAAAAAACATGCTGCTCGCGGTTCATAGGACGATTTCTATCTTCTAGGAGCCCCTTTTGGGATTTGTTAAGGTAAATTTTGACGACAGCGTCCGTGGTACCACTAGTGAAGCAGGATACATTATTCACTCCGATGATGAGAAACTTTTGGCGGCCGGTGGAACTTTTCTTCATGATTGCTTTGTTCTGGAAGCTGAGCTCATAGCTATATGGACGGGCATTGTCAGAGCGACCCGGCAATTACGGGCCCAGAGCATCCTCATTGAGGAAGACTCTGCTACCATCATCGGTTGGATCCAGGGTGGAGCGGATCTCGAGGATGCTCATCCATTGCTTTGCGATAGTTGGCAGCTATTGTAGGACCCGGCGGTTACTATAATCCGTCATATTTATCTGAAGGCAAACTCTGCGGCAGACTGGATGGCCTCCTATGCTACACAACATTTCATTGACTGAACCAGGTCTCAGGATGACAGGATTTCACTTTCTCTTCATATGTATCTTTTTCTTGACCTTGTGGGCTATCCACGTGTCAGAGTTGTATGTTTGCCCGTCTATATCAAAAAAAAAAAAAGAAAAAAAAAAAGGTGGCCAACTAAATGCCCAAAGTAAACTCCCCTTGGTCTAAACTGAGTTCAAATGCCATGTCTTTAGGGAGAAATGACTCAAACTGACTTTAGTTAAAGAAGAGCTTAAGCCACTTCAGTGAAGTGGACTCTCAGTCAGCCACTCACTTCAAACCAAACAGGCTTTAAAGAATTCATAAAATATCCATAAATTAGTTGTATTTGTCATGCCGGTTGTCTGGTGGATCTTTTTTATCCGGCTTCAGCATTTAAAGTTCACTTGCCCAAACAATATAAACCTTGAAGAATAGCAACTGAAACAAAGTCTTGCAGAGCTTAGAAATCCTTTGGAGGAGGGGCTCAGTGGGGTGTCATATGATTCATACTCTACTGCTAAAGCATGACACCTATGCTCTCAAACATTCAGGAGATTGATTGCTGGTCATTTAAACTTTCAGGATGTCACATAAGCATTGCTTTGGAGGCAAATGACTTGGAGTTTTGCTTTGGCCCTTGAGAATTTGAGTGTAGCTGATTCTTAGAGCTGCGTCCATTCAATAATTGAATAAAGATCATCATTACTATTTTTCAAGCGAATGTAGTGGGAATGCCACCTTTTGGGTTTCAGCCTAGGAAGCAGTATGTCTCATCACTAGTGGCGAGCACGGCAGTGGTCCTGTGAAAGGTGATAGGGCATGCGCGTGATCCCTGCGCCACCATTGCCAAGGCAAGCCCGTCATGCTCTCCCTGGAGCCTACCACTGAAAGGAGTGCCAAACGATAGGCCTGGCTCCTGTTATCGTTACAAATGCGCACTCTCTCTTCTGTAAACTTTATCTCCAGTCACTACCAATAAAACAATTAATTTCTTAAGGAAAATAATAGCTTATTATTATCATCATTATTATTATACTGCGGACTCCACAGTCCAAGAGGTAGCTAGAGCTCTGGCTGGACATATATATAGTTTAGATGACAAAACCAAGCCAGCTTATCATGGTAGTTTGGTAAGCCAACTCTTGGTTTTATTATATACCGCTACTTCACTAAGCTTACTCAGGAATGGATGGGGTTCATAATGATATTAGCCAGCACCCCTAAGTGAATCAATCAATTTAATCTCACACAGGTTTGCATAAGATCCTTGCAGTTTTTATAGTCCTTAATGCGAAATAGCTGTGGCTGGAGGTTTAAAATAAGATGGTGATGACTACTGTCAATGGTTGGGCTCAAGCCATGATCAGGCTTCGAATGTGGTTGAGATACAGAAAGAGAGGTCATCCATCAGTAATTAAGTTCGCAAAGAAGAAGACAAGGTCAACAACTTGGTCATATCTAATATTAGCTTTCTAATGTCATTGAAAGTGAATTGTCTATGATGGTTTATCTTAATTGGATTCACCATTAATATATGAGAGATACTGGCATTTTTTTTAGTGGCATAGTAAAATTTAATCTGCAGGCAGTTTCCCCCATACTTTATGGTGAATTAGAAGAAGATCCAGCTACTGATGGATATCCAGAGCTTCAATCTTCTTTACATCCTTCATGTCATGTTAGTAGGCATCATCCGCTTTCTGTTGATGCTTTGCTGCTGTTGCATGAAGTTTCTGTACACAGCCTGTGCTTGGAAAGCTGAAACTAGGGTGATCTATTAAGGTTTTAGAGAAGTACTAGCTACAACAATGATAGGCTCAGGATGGCTTAACAGCAAAGCTTAATGTTCTGCTTTAAAAGATGACAGTGGTCTAATGCAAAGTATATACGCCTCAAACTTTGCTCTTCAAAAAACTAGGCAGATTATAATTAATATGAGCAATTGAGCTGTTTTGATTTATAGCATCTAAAAGTCACCAAGGTTTCTTTAGTTCTGAATTCCTCTCAAGCAGTTACAAATTGGCCAACATTTCATCCCATAACAGATCATTATTTCTTAGAATTGCCTGCATAATAATGAATTAATATTATGAGCTTGTCAATCATACCAGAAACCATCATGAGTAGTTTGGCTAGATAGTTGTACCGTCTAGGTCAGAAGGACAGAAACTCTCCTCGGTGGTCCATTATTTTGTTGACAAAGATCTTGATATGAGCTCCAAAGTAATGAGTAACAGGGTGATCACCAAAAGTCATCTCATACTATCACCAGAAAACTCTGGGCAATCCTCTACATATTTCCCACATCTTCTGATATCTCCAGAAGGTACATTCTATGTGCTCTGATGAATTCACAAATGAGCACAAATTTCTCCTTACGCTTGCTCGTACATCTCTTTGAATAAATCTCTTTGAGATCCAAATTAGATGTTTTTCTTTTAGAATGAGGTTCACAAATTCAAACCTGCACATTTTACAAGAACAAGTAGAAGCTATAGACCACTGACATCCATTTTTCAACTCTAGAGAAACATAGCCTGCCTTTTCTTTTCAGACTATACCTATTATACTTCTATCCAGAGCTCCATCAACCACAAAATAGACTCCCTATATTTTCTATCACATATTCTACTGTGATCTGCTAATCCTGACTGTGCTAATTATTTAGAAAACAGGAACATTAATTATTTTAGCAGAGATGAGAGTGAGAACGAAAACAATAAAACAACCATATGGTCATTCGTCTAATATCTATCACCTTACAAGAGAAAGTCGCATGAATTCTTAAACATCGTGTTCACTGAAAATTTCATATATATTAATTGTCTGTTGAATTCTGTAACAGAGCATCAAGTATTGAGTAATTGACCAGAAGCCCATCCATTACAAAGAATCCAAATAATAATTTTTATTTCAAGCTACGGTCACAATTGTTATGGCATTTTGATGTCAGGCTGCTCAACATTATTGTTCATCCTCTAATTTAGCAAGGTTTAAGAACATACTTGAATGGCGCAGGTATTCAATGCCCAAAAATTATTAGGTCTGTTGCTGTCAGAATCTGTCCTCCGACTTGGGCACGGTCGAACTGCAGCGCGGGCTCTCCCTGGGTGGACCTGCAAAACAGTCCTCACGCGAGAGGCGTTGGGGGTGGCCCTCTGCAGAAGACCCTCCGACGCTCAAGTCAGTGAGATCAGCAATCAACAAAAATGGGAGAAGGCTCTCATTAAAAAGTCTCTCCAGGTGGCCTCTGGAGGGCTCTGAGCAAGCGCTAATGGCGGAAAGGGTGAGCAAGTGTGTAAAAAGATGGCCCGTACCTTAGAAGCAGAAGACGGTTGTTTTATAGAGAGTCACCTGACCGCTTGGAGGCATCGTGGGTCTGAAAGCCGTTGAGATCCGAATCGAGTTTGTTATGATGCCAGCGGGATCCACATGGACCTAGGCCACTCTTGCAGGTCCTAGGCTACCTCTGGGCATGATTCGCTGCCTGAAATATTATTCAGTTATAGTTGATTCGAATTCTTACGCCAGATTCCGCTGAGGTATTTTGAACGCTGTGGTTCGGTCACCATGGTTTCCATGGAGGTAGGTGCCAAGGGGCCAACATGGCAGCCATAAATGCCTTAATGATGGAAGGAGATAAGGCATTAAATACCTTAAAGCAGGTGGATGCACGTGGCCTTTATGAGGCCATAAATGCCTTGATGCAAGAGACATAGTGTGGTTGCGAGGCTGAGGCTGGCCGAGCTATGCTGGCCGAGCTATGCTGAATCTGGCCGAGGCTGAGGCTGGCCGAGCTAGCTGGCCGAGGTTGAGGCTGGCCAAGCTATATTGAAGCTGGCCAAGGTTGAGGCTGGCCGAGCTATGTTGGCCGAGCTATGTTGAAGCTGGCCGAGGCTAAGGCTGGCTGAGCTATGTTGGCCGAGCTATGTTGAAGCTGGCCGAGGTTGAGGCTGGCCGAGCTATGTTGGCCGAGCTATGAAGCTGGCCTGAATGAGAGTGCCGAGGCATGGCTCAGCTTGAATGAGGCAGGGCTTGAGTGCCGAGGCATGCTTTCTCCTTTCTTTTATTCCATGCCAAGTCATTATGACCATTTCTGCACCATTAAATGCTCCAGCCTATTGACTTGACTGCTGGATATTAATGAGGTGGCCCTTGGGAGAACCCACGCACATAACGTGGCCCTTTTTTCCCTCTTGTTGTCTTTCTTCATTATGAGGAGATGCTTATTGCTAGAATGTCGCACTAGCTAACCAGCTAGCAAGCAGGGCATTTGGATTGGGCGTGACCCCATCGCCAATGTGAGCTATCAACAATGCAATGACGATTTTACCCCTAAACACATGCCCTCCCACTCCCTAGTCCGAAGTGTAACTTCGGATATAGGGAGTAGAATTCTGAAGCAATCTTATTTGGGAAACATGTCATTCGCTCCTCTGTAGAGGAAGTGTTTATCTTTGTGTAGGTTAGAGAAAGGCCTGGGCGGCCCTCTGCTGAAGTAAAATAAGGCGCTTTAGTTGCGCTAGAGTGTCCGAGAAATTATCCGGCTGGGACGAAGCTTTAGTGCTGTATCACTCGGATTGGATGACGCTTTTGATAGTAAGAGATGCACTCTAACTCTGGCCGAGGCTTTTGATAGTAAGAGATGCACTCCGGCTATGGCCGAGGCTTTTGATAGTAAGAGATGCACTCCAGCTCTGGCCGAGGCTTTTGATACGCAGCTCTGGCCAGGGCTTTGGATAATAAGAGATGCACTCCGGCTCTGACCGAGGCTTTTGATATGCACTTCGGCTCTGACCGGGACTTTGGATAATAAGAGATGCACTCCGGCTCTGACCGAGGCTTTTGATACGCACTTCGGCTCTGGCCGGGGCTTTGGATAATAAGAGATGTACTCCGGCTCTGGCTGAGACTTTTGATACGCACTTCGGCTCTGGCTGGGGCTTTGGATAATAAGAGATGCACTCCGGCTCTGGCCAAGGCTTCCAATAATAAATCACTCGGTGCTGCTAAGCCTTCCCAAGATGCTACTCGATTGTAACCGAGGCTTCAAATAATAAATTACTGTTGCCAAGCCTTCAAATAATAAATTACTCAGTGTTGCCCAGCCGTCCTAAGATGCTACTCAGTTGTAACCAAGGCTTCCAAATAATAAATTACTCGGTGTTGCTGAGCCTTCAAATAATAAATTACTCTGTGTTGCCGAGCCTTCAAATAATAAATTACTCAGTATTATCGAGCCTTCAAATAATAAATTACTCGGTGTTGCCGAGCCTTCCAAATATGCCACTCGGTTGTAGCCGAGGCTTCAAATAATAAATTACTCGGTGATGCCGAGCCTTCAAATAATAAATTACTCGGTGTGTCGAGCCTTCAATAATAAATTACTCGGTGTTGCCGAGCCTTCCAAATATGCCACTCGATTGTAGCCGAGGCTTCAAATAATAAATTACTCGGTGTTGCCGAGCCTTCCCAAGATACTACTCGGTTGCAGCCGAAGCTTCAAATAATAAATTACTCGGTGTTTCTAAGCCTTCAAATATAAATTACTCGGTGTTGTCGAGCCTTCAAATAATAAATTACTCGGTGTTGCCGAGCCTTCCAAATATGCCACTCGGTTGTAGCCGAGGCTTCAAATAATAATTACTCGGTGTTGCCGAGCCTTCCAAATATGCCACTCGGTTATAGCCGAGGCTTCAAATAATAAATTACTCAGTGTTGCCGAGCCTTCAAATAATAATTACTCGGTGTTGCCGAGCCTTCAAGATTATATTTTACTTGGCACTGCCAAGGTACGGAGATCGCTCGGCCCAACCGAGGATTATAGAGATTATATTTTACTTGGCGCTGCCAAGGTACGGAGATCGCTCGACCCGGCCGAGGATTTATATGACCTACTTCTCATTGTAGCTTTTAAGGAGAGTCATAAGAATTTTGCAGGCCTTCAAAAACTAATTTAATTCAATGAACAAGAATGAGTTTAGTAAAGATGTATTTATTTTTGGAAATTTATTACTCGGTTGTTGCCGAGTCTTCAGGAATATATTACTCGGTTGTTACCGAGCCTTCAAAAAATTTATTACTCAGTTATTGCCGAGCCTTCCCAAGATGTTACTCGGTTGTAACCGAGGCTTCCAAATAATAAATTACTCAGTGTTGCCAAGCCTTCCCAATATGCTACTCGGTTGTAGCCGAGGCTTTCAAATAATAAATTACTCGGTGTTGCCAAGCTTTCAAATAATAAATTACTCGGTATTGCTGAGCCTTCAAGATTATATTTTAATTGGCACTACCAAGGTACAGAGACTGTTTGGAGATCATTCAGTTTGGCCGGAGCTTGTAAGCTGCCCGAATCCAACCGAGGTTTCTTTGTCCTTTGGTCCGACCGGGGCTTGTAAGCTGCCCGAATCCGAATGATGCTTTGGAGATTGTTTAGTCTGATCGGGGCTTGTAAGCTGCCCGAATCCGAACGAAGTATCTTTGACGTTTGGTTCGGCCAGGGCTTGTAAGTTGCCCGAATCCGAACGATGCTTTGGAGACTGTTTGGTTCGGCCGGGGCTTGTAAGCTGCCTGAATCTAAACGATGCTTTGGAGATTGTTTGGTCCGGCCGGGGCTTGTAAGCTACCCGAATCCGAACGATGCTTTGGAGACTGTTTGATCCAGCCGGGGCTTGTAAGCTGCCCGAATCCGAATGAAGTATCTTTGACGTTTGGTTCGGCCGGGGCTTGTAAGCTGCCCGAATCCAAACGATGCTTTGGAGACTATTTGGTCCAGCCGGGGCTTGTAAGCTGCCCGAATCCGAACGATGCTTTGGAGATTGTTTGGTCCGGCCGGGGCTTGTAAGCTGCCCAAATCCGAATAAAGTATCTTTGACGTTTGGTTCGGCCGGGCTTGTAAGCTACCTGAATCCGAACGATGCCTTGGAGACTGTTTGGTCCGGTCGGGGCTTGTAAGCTGCCCAAATCCGAACGATGCTTTGGAGATTGTTTGGTTCGGCCGGGGCTTGTAAGCTGCCCGAATCCGAACGAAGTATCTTTGACGTTTGGTTCGGCTGGGGCTTGTAAGCTGCCCGAATCCAAACGATACTTTAGAGACTGTTTGGTCCGGTCGGAGCTTGTAAGTTGCCCGAATCCGAATAATGCTTTGGAGATTGTTTGGTCCGGCCGAGGCTTGTAAGCTGTCCAAATCCGAACGAAGTGTCTTTGACGTTTGGTTCGGCTGGGGCTTGTAAGCTGCCTGAATCCGAACGATGCTTTGGAGATCACACGGCTCCCAGCTGCGCCGGGAGCGCTCGGCCATACCGAGCTTTCACGGAATGTAATTTGGCCTAGCCGAGATATGTAGCTCTGGCTCAGAGCTCGGCCTAACCGAGGTATGGAGATTTGGCTCAAGGAGATAGCTCGGTTGTGCCAAGAATGGATGCGTAAACGACATCTGTTTTATATTACAACTTTTCGAAAAAATGACCGCAGCGGTCGTGCCACAGGTAATATAAATATATGCCGAAGCTATAAATGAGGTAAGTCTATAGAGAGCGTACTCTATTGATGATATATACGGAGGTTATCTGAACTCCACATTTGGGGAATGGATCTCCCGCTCAGGTCCTGGAGCTTGTATGTACTGGGCCGACGACTTCCGCCACTTGGTAGGGGCCTTCCCAATTTGGAGATAACTTTTCTTGCTTCAGCGACTTAAAGATGGATGCTTTCCGGAGGACGAGATCGTCGGGAGAGAAGGATTTACCATTAACTCTGGAGGCATGGTAGCAGGCCACTCTTTGCTGGTACGTGGCCATTCTAATTTGAGCTTTTTCCCTGATCTCTTCCACAAGTCGAGATTGGTGCGGAGCTGCTCACGTTAGTTTCTTCCGAGTAGCTTTCCACTCGCGGAGAGGGGAGACCTATCTCCATAGGGATGACGGCTTCCATGCCAAAGGCCATCCGGAACGGGGTCTCGCCGGTGGGGATTCTCTGGATGGTGCGGTAGGCCCATAAGACATGATGAAGCTGGACGTTGGACTTCTGTGAAGCATAGAGTCAAGAACTCCTTGTCTTGCTTCATGACGCCATCCTTCCTCATGCAAAAGGTGCCAAAGGGGCCAAAGTGGCAGCCATAAATGCCTTAATGCATGGAAGGAAAAAGGGCATTAAATGCCTTAAAGTAGGTAGATGCACATGGCCTTTATGAGAACATAAATGCCTTGGTGTGAATAGCGTGGCTACAGAAGCCAAGCTATAGTGCCGAGGCGGGGAGAAGGTGGAGACGGCGTCGAGTCGTGGCAAGAGGACACCGGAGAGAGGGATCAGCCCGCCGAGATCTAGGAAGATCCTTGCTGCAAACCACTTGCAGGGTTGGCCCAGCTCCCTTAGGACGACGAGGGGGGTCCACGGCTCCCTCAGGAAGATGCAGAGCAGGAGCAGCTGGACGGAGAACTTCATGGCTTCCCTGAATCAAATGGGTCAGTGCTTGGACCTGCTGGACCAGTGTGACAAACTGGTCCTGGGTCACTGGGGCTGCTGGTGGCGATGGAGTCTCAACTGGTGGTGGTGGCGGCGCTATACTGCTCACCGGATCAAGTCTTGGGGAGACGACCTGGTTCCGGGTTTCGGAAGTAGCATTTCTTCGATTGGCCATTGGAGGGTTCTCTTCAAGATCGAGCCCTTATCTCCTGGAACACAAGTTTATGGGACTTGAGGGCCTTCCTCTAGCGCCAATCTGTTGCTGCCAGAATTGTCCTTCGACTCGGGCGCAGTCGGGCTGCAGCGGGCTCTCCGCCTGGGTGGACCTGCAAAACAATCCTCATGCGAGAGGCGTTGGGGGTGGCCCTCTGCGGAAGACCCTTCGACGCTCAAGTCAGTTGACATCAGCAACCAACAAAAATGGGGAGAAGGCTCTCGTTGAAGAGTCTCTCTAGGGTGGCCTCTCGAGGACTCTGAGCAGAGCGCTAATGGCGGAAAGGGGTGAGCAAGTGTGTAAAATATGGCCCGTACCTTAGAAGCATGAAGAGGTTGTATTTATAGAGGGTCACCTGACCGCTTGGAGGCATCATGGGTCTGAAAGCCGTTGAGATCCGAATCGAGTTTGTTATGATGCCAGCGGGATCCGTATCTTGTCAGTTAGAGGATCGACGACTGGGAGAGCTAGTTGATGCCATGAGGTTTAATGATCACATGGACCTAGGCCACTCTTGCGGGTCCTAGGCTACCTCTGGGCATGATTCGCTGCCTGAAATCTTATTCAGTTATAGTTGATTCGAATTCTTACACGTCGGATTCTGCAGAGGTATTTTGAACGATGTGGTTCGGTCACCATGATTCCGCGGAGGTAGGTGCCAAAGGGCCTGTGGCAGCCATAAATGCCTTAATGATGGAAGAAGATAAGGCATTAAATGCTTTAAAGCAGATGGATACAAGTGGCCTTTATGAGGCCATAAATGCCTTGATATAAGAGACATAGCGTGATTGCGAGGCTGAGGCTGGCCGAGCTATGTTGGCCAAGCTATGCTGAATCTGGCTGAGGCTGAGGCTGGCCGAGCTATGTTGGCCAAGCTATGCTGAATCTGGCTGAGGCTGAGGTTGGCCGAGCTATGTTGAAGCTGGCCGAGGCTGAGGAGCTATGTTGAAGCTGGCCGAGGCTGAGGCTGGCTGAGCTATGAAGCTGGCCTGAATGAGAGCCCTGAGGCATGGCTCGGCTTGAATGAGGCGGGGCTTGAGTGCCGAGGTATGCTTTCTCCTTTCTTTTATTCCATGCCAAGTCATTATGATCGTTCTGTACCATTAAATGCTTTAACCTATTGACTTGACTACTAGATATTAATGAGGTGGCCCTTGGGAGAAACCCACACAAATAACGTGGCCCTTTTTTCCCTGTTGTTCTCTTTTCTTCATTACGAGGAGACGCTTGTTGCTAGAATTTTGCGCCATCGGCATTGAATTGGGCGAGACCCCATCGCCAATGTGCGCGGTCAACAATGCAATGATGATTTTACCCTTCAACAAGGTCTTAGGAGAAACAATGGAGCATTCATCAAGTAAAATAGATGGAGTTCGCACTAGATTTTATATACTTGAAAATGATGAAGATGGAATTTGATGTAGTTCGATTTGATTGGCTAATCCTACGCTTATATATGATAAACTGGATACTAATAGGAAAAAGAAATCCTAATGATAAAAAGATTTTTATTAAATGAATATCAACCTATTGTAATTGATTAGGACTTCTGTTACTTAGCATAAAATAACTTTCAAAATGAATGAATTGATCTCTTCGAAAATATTCTTTGATGGATGCCATTTTTTCAGAATTAGAATTATTCAGGATTAGGATTATCAAAAACCATCAGATACAAGAGTCCAGCTTTAAAAATAACTTCTTACCTAGTTTCTTGTTTAGGTCTGGGTAGCTTATCCAAAAGGCCTAAAATCTTTCATTCTTGCACACTTTGGTTAACTTAAGTACATATTCGATTGAAAGGTATTCTGTACGTGAAAAAAATACACCTTAATTGTTGAATGCCAAGGTTGAGTTTTAAACATCAACAAAATCATCTAGAGAGAGGATTTAAGCATGAACAAGATGATGAATATTTGGGTCTTTAGGTAGATAAGATCATCAATTAAAATCATATAGAAATGAACCTTTTCATGAATCAAAATCATACAAAAATAATCTTTTCCTAAGAAAAAAACTAAATATAAAGACGTCAAATTAATTCTTTTCTTCAATTTTTATTCATGAGTCAGAGAAAGAATATACAAGAGATGTATATTCTAACAGGCACAAGAGAGGAGATTATCCAAATACAGTGCGAATGAGCAGCTTTTTCAATTGAAATGCATTTTCAAAAAAAAAAAAAAAAAAAAGGTAACTGGGGTTTTTTATTATTTGAAGGATTATCTTTGTTGCTGCAGAAATTTGCTCTCCAACTCGGGTGCGATCCGACTCCGGATCTGAATGCCGATTTTTTGCCTGGGTGGAACCTGCAAGATAGTCCTCACGCAGAGAGTATCGATGGTGGCCCTCTGCGGAAGACCCTTTGACGCTCAAGTCAGTAGAGATTCACAATAAGCAGATGTAAAAAGAAGGCTCTCACAGAAGAGTCCCTCAAGAAATGGCCTCTCGAGAGTTTCAAGCTCTGCTTGAGCTTCAATGGAGATCTTCAGTGAGAGTGTGAGCGTAAGAGTAAGCATACCTGAAAAGCTTTAGGTAAGGGTATTTATAGGTTGCAGGTGTGATGACAGGTGATGATGTGTTTCAAATCAGATTCAAATCAAGTTTTTTATGAGGCTAGTAGCTTCTGAATCTGGTTGTTAGAGAATCAATGGTCAGGAAGGTTAGTTGGTGCCTCAAGATTCGATGATTTTATAGGCTTTAGGCCACTTTCGATATTATTGGCCTAATTTTCCGCTCAAGGTTGTTAGGGGCTTATATGGCGGGAATTTCGATAAATCATCATCATGAATCTGAATTTTCTGCATCCAACCTTGATCGAGCGATCGGAATCGTTCATCGTATGAAAGATTCATCGTGACGGTTGGTGGTGAATGCGCCTGACTAGGCTAGGGACAGGGATAGCTCGGTTCTGCAGAGGTTCGGGGGTTTCCTCAGTTCTACCGAGGAACATGAATAGTTCGGCTCCGCCGAGACATATGATACCTTGGTCTGGCCGAGATATATGAGGATAGCTCGGCTCTGTCGAGGAACATGAACAGCTCGGCTCCGCCGAGGCAGGAGGATAACTCAGATCTACGAGGCATATGGATGATTCGGTCTGACCGAAGCAGAAGGATAGCTTAGATATGCCGAGGTATATGGATGATTCGGTCTGACCGAAGTAGAAGGATAGCTCGGTTTGACCGAGGCATAGAATACTTCGGCATCATCAAGTCATGACAACTGGCGGGCCAAAAAATCGAAAATGATGTCAACCTTTTGTTGTATGCACGAGTATTGGTGCAATAATAATTTTATCCTCATCAATCTTTGCTACAATCTTGTTAGTAAATTAAGACTCTAAAATTTATTCTCTTGATGATTTATTTAAGCCTTTCGGTCTTATTAGAAAAGTTTTTAAAATTTCTTTTTTTAATGATTATTTTAAGCTTTTCGATCTCATTAGATTCTAAAAATTCTTTTTCTTCCGGTTGCCAACATATTACAATGGCAAGTTTGTCCGATCTGTTAACCTTGGATCTGGTAACAAGTCTGGCTCTCCACATTGATCAGAGGTGGATGAAATTACGGTCGAGGGAAGTAAGAAAATTTCAGTTTGCCAGAGATGAGGGATCAGAGAGCAGGCCAAAGGGACAATCGTAGAATATATTCGTCAAACTAATCAAAAATCAATCTAATGAGAATGGACTGGTGGGTTTCCCCGCATGACGACTTTGCTGAAAATGGTCCCACCAAACAAACAAATTTGAAGCAGCCAAGGCAAATTTCAACTAGTGCAAACTTTAATGGAAAAAAAAAAAAAATTTACAAGCATTGAATTGAATTTCAAGTAGGTTTAACTTTTATATATATATATACACGTTGAAAGCTTTATTCACGTGTTAAAAATCTCGCTTATATTGTTGGATTATTTTTTTTTGGTATAAACGGATGATCACATTAGTCTAGTGAGAATTAGTCCAGATAAATATATTATTAAACTTTTATTTATCTATGATGTCATCCGATAAATCAAGAAGTATGGCAAAAAAACTTTTTTTACTTTCAATTATTATTCTTAACGAGTCCCGTCGTTTGGAGTGCCGGAACTAGGCTGCGACCGGAAGCGATACAACGGACCCACTATTAAAAACAAATATATATTACCTATCAAAAGCCATTTAGATCTCGTCCCACTCCCAGCTGACTCCGAGTTTACTGGCAAAATTTGCATTGTTCGAAGACAATGAATGCCGTATTCAGAACTTCTGATGCTCAATATAATTATATTATAAGTATTACATAACATAACGAAAATATTATGTTCGGTTATTGCTATTTTACGTCGAGCTTGGAATCAAGTGTTGTGGGTCCCGACCTAACTTCTGAAGCTGTCCAATGTTATATCATTCATCCTTGCCGTGGATCACTAATTTGCCGTTGCTGGTGGGTGCACTACATGCTAAGTATGTCGTCCGCCACAAGTCATTGGTCATCGTCTTTGGAAGGTGAGAGCTGAGATGGTAACGTCATGAGGAGATGGAGACAGGTTAGACGTCACCGCCTGCACCCAACCCATGCAGTAACACTTGACCAAGATGGCCATGCTAACGATAAATATATGGTAACCACTTGAAACTTGAGCAACTATTCCCTGGCCATATGATATTGTTGTGCTTATCCTATGATCTTTCTTTTTTGTTAGGAAAAATATGCACTTTTATCCTCAAACTTTCACCCAACAATCATTTTGATCCTCAAGGAGTCAGTTGTTATAGTTTAGTTCTACATATTTAAAAATATTACATTCTTAACAATTCATTATGTGAGAACATTTAAAATTGATGAAATAATTAATATATTACTTGATGCAAATAATATAGTGAGAGCTTAAGTATCGGTTCATATATTTATATTAGAATGGCATAACAGCTATTTCATCAATTTTAATGAACCGATGTAAGAAGACCTTAGGAATGCAACATGAGGTATTAAATTATAATAATTAAAAGTTTAAGGATCAAAATAAATTTTGAGTGAGATTTTAAGGATAAAAGCATATTTTTAAACATACACATAGAGAGGGTAGGATTTAGCTATATTCATTATGTATAGTAAGCTCACATTTAGTTGCCTCTTGCAATATTAGATTCACATGAATTTTAAAGCCAACAATTCATTAGTTAACCATTATTAGGTGCTTAAAAAAATTTAATAAAATAAATAGAAATAAGTAAAAAAATAAATACAAATATGATGAAAGTAAATATTAATAACTTACTTTTTTTTATTGAGTTAGTGTATAGTTCCATTATGTCTCTTTTTGTTTCATCAAATTTTTTAAAGCAATTAATGTGGTTTAGATGGCTTTTTGATTTTGATATCGGTAGAGATTCAATAACGATGGAAGAGATGGATTTGGGCTTGGCTATATATAAATATTAATTAATTTCTTCTTTATATATATATATATATATATATATATCTATATATATATATAAGAATTAGACATTTTATTGTAGGATGAAATTAGAAATAACTTGCATGTAGACTAACAGATGCGTGCTCATGAAACAGGCCAACATTTGATTACTCTAACTTGTTTTTGGAAAGGTTGAATTGAATTTGTTGAAACCGATTTGGACAAAATGTGTAATCTTATGATAACTGTTCCCTACTATTTTTAAAACTATTTCAGCAAGGATATGGCATTTAGAGTGTGGTAAAAGATCAAAAGGGAATATTTGATTTGCAATAACTACTAATTTAAGTTCTGATGTTAGATTTTAAAATAGTTTCAAATGTAAGACTTAATTTAAATATATTGATCACGATATCATATATGCGGAAATACGATATCAATATATTTATTATAATCGATAAATATCTTCAGTCATTATTATTAATGTTCTTTCCGATGAGGGTAAGGAATTCGATCTTTCTTGAATCAGCTGCACGGAATCTTGATCTTCCTTCTCTCTAGGGATCTCGATCTTTCTCCTTCGATGGACCTTGATTGATCTTCCTCCTCCTCTTGATAGATCTTGATTGATCTTCCTCCTCTCGATGGATCTTGATTGAGTTCTTCCAATCAACGAGCCATCGCACTCTGATGGTGTATGCCCTCAGGATGTGCTCTTGATCAGGGACTCAATGCCTTCGCTTATTAGGTTTTTCTTTCGATAACCTTGTTGAAAGCCTTAGGAAGGGTTCCCTATTTATACTCAATCCCTTCACCGCATGCTCCCATCAAGCAAGCGTTCAACATTTAAGGGGCGGGCTGTTATCACTTCTTAATTAGTGAAACGATAGTAATAAAATAAGGACCATTAAAGATGGGTTATTACATTCTCCCACTTGGTCCGTATATTTTTATCAACACTGAACAAGAAACTAAATACATGAATCATAGCGATAGGTCCTCTATAATTGAGTATTATCTTCTATGTATTACAATGCATTCAATTTCTTTACCACTATTCCAAATGTGACAACATAACATAATGAATAAACCATATGTTTATTCAGAGTCCAAAAGAAAAGTTTGTCATTTCTCAAAAGTCATATAACGTGTACACCTGAATGAGAAATAAACAAATAATTGAAATAAGAGTTTCTTTGTACAAATTGTTATCCATACAATTATATCATGGAACCAACTCCCATTCTTATCACATGATCCTTAAACTTCTTAATTGGCATGCCTTTAGTCAAAGGATCAGCTATCATCAATTCAGTGCTAACGTGTTCTATGACCACTTTGTTTTCTTTAACACGTTCTCTTATGGCTAAATACTTAATGTCGATATGTTTACTTCGACTACCACTCTTATGGTTTTTAGCCAAAAATACAGCAGCTGAATTGTCACAGTACAGTTTAATTGGCCTAGTAATGGAGTCAACAATTCTAAGCCCTGAGATGAAACTCTTCAACCATACACCTTGCGATGTAGCCTCAAAACAAGCAACGAACTCTGCTTCCATAGTAGAGGTAGCAGTCAAGGTCTGCTTTGCACTCCTCCATGATATGGCTCCACCAGCTAACATAAATATAAATCCTGATGTTGATTTCCGAGAATCAACGCAGCCAGCAAAGTCCGAATCTGAGTAGCCCTCTATCTCCAAATGATCAGTTTGTCTATACATGAGCATGTAGTCCTTGGTCCCTTGAAGATACCTCATGACCTTTTTAGCAGCTCTCCAGTGGTCTAAACCTGGATTACTCTGATATCTTCCCAACATTCCTACTGCAAATGCAATGTCAGGTCTTGTGCAAACCTGAGCATACATTAGGCTTCCAACAGCTGAAGCATATGGAATGTTGTGCATCTGTTCCCGTTCAAGTTCATTTTTAGGGCACTGGTTCAAAGCGAACTTGTCACCCTTCACTATAGGTGCAACACTTGGTGAACAATTTTTCATCGAAATCTCTCCAAGACTTTATTGATATAAGTTTCTTGAGACAATCCCAAAATGCCTCGAGATCTTTCTCTATGGATCTTAATGCCAATGACATAAGATGCCTCACTCATATCTTTCATATCAAAATTTTTGGAGAGAAATTGTTTCACCTCATAGCAACCCTTTATCATTGGTTGCAAGTAGAATGTCATCCACATATAGGACCAAGAAACAAATTTTGCTCCCACTAACCTTCTGGTATATACATTGATCCATGATGTTCTCTTCAAAACCAAAGGAAGAGATCACATCATGAAATTTTAAATACCACTGACGTGAGGCTTGTTTCAATCCATATATGGATTTCTTAAGTTTGCAAACCAAATGCTCACCATCACTAGAGGAAAATCCTTCAGGCTGTTTCATGTAAACCTCTTCCTCTAGATCTCCATTAAGGAATGCGGTCTTCACATCCATTTGATGTAACTCAAAATCAAAATGAGCTACCAATGCCATAATTATTCGGAGAGAGTCTTTCTTGGATACAGGAGAAAATGTCTCCGTGTAGTCGATTCCTTCCCTCTGAGTGAATCCTTTGGCAACGAGTCTTGCTTTATATCTCTCAATGTTGCCTTGTGAGTCTTTCTTTATTTTGAAGATCCATCTACATCCAATGGCTTTTACACCATCAGGCAACTCAACAAGATCCCAGACTCGATTAGATGCCATAGATTCCATCTCGTCCTTCATGGCATTGAACCACAAGTTTGATTCCTTAGAACTCATGGCTTGTGAAAACGTTTCAGGATCATTTTCGGCTCCAATGTTATAGTCAGATTCATGTAGATACACAACATAATCACTAGGAATTGCTGATTTCTTTATTCTAGTTGATCTTCTTAATGTTGTGTCAATGACCTCTTGAGGAGTATCTTGCACAACTGATTGTTGATGAACAACACGATCTTCTAGATTACCATCAGCTTGTGAAATCTCAATGACTGGTTGTTGGGCACTTAATTGAGTTTGAGGAGTGCTATAAATAACAACCAATCCCTCACTTGAAGTGGAAGCTGGAATAACTGAATGATCTTTCTCAGAAGAAGCCAAATACTGAGATTGATCACTCCCACTGATCAAGTCATTCTCAAGAAATTTTGCATTTCTTGATTCCACAATCCTAGTGCTGTGAGATGGACAATAAAATCTATAACCCTTGGACTTCTCAGCATATCCAATAAAGTATCCACTAATAGTCCTTGGGTCTAGTTTCTTTTCTTGTGGATTATAGACTCTTACTTCAGATGGGCATCCCCAAACACGTATATGTTGCAGACTTGGTTTCCAACCTTTAAATAACTCAAATGGCGTTTTGGAAACAGCCTTGGTTGGAACCCGATTCAATATATACGCAGCAGTTTTAAGAGCTTCAGTCCACAAGGATTTAGGTAAGTTAGAGCTGACAATCATGCTCCTTACCATGTCCAATAATGTTCGGTTTCTCCTTTCAGCTACACCGTTTTGGTCAGGAGACCCTGGCATGGTGTATTGTGCAACAATTCCATTTTCTTCAAGAAACCGAGCAAACGGACCAGGTGCTTGTCCATTCTCAGTGTATCTACCATAATATTCTCCACCTCTATCTGACCTCACGATTTTAATTTGCTTGCCGCATTGTTTCTCTACTTCTGCCTTAAATACCTTAAAGGCATCTAATGCTTCGTTCTTATTATGAAGTAGGTAGAGATACATATGTTGACCCAATTGATGATTTTGATGATTAACAAAACTATTTGAGTATAACTATTGGAGGCTCTAATGATTTTGATTAAGTTTTTCAGATTATAAGTCTATTGAATGATCAAAATCAGGAGTTAATCGTGTTCTGGATCGAATCTAATGTCTAGGTAAGATTGCAGACATTAGAGTCGACTCCGAGAATCACAAAGCCGACTCCAGTATCTGTACGAAAGTTAGAGTCGACTCCGAACTGTTAGAGCCAACTCTCACAGAAGAAACAGAACATTGATTTTTCTGGCCCCGACTTAGAGTCGACTCTGGGTATGTTAGAGTCAACTCCAGAAAAGTTTCTTGTCGACCCCAGAAAAGTCAGAGACGACTCTAGAAATAACGGATTAAAGTGTTTTGAGTTAGAGCCGACTCCAGAAAAGTTAGAGTCGACTCCAACCTACCTGGAACGAAAAATCAAATTGCCAGATAGCTCTAACGGTAATATTTCTATTTTACTTTATTTCTAACGGATATATTTTGTTGCAAGGTACACTCCCAAGGATAGTTTTCTTCCAAAAATGGCTTGAAAGAAATCTATAAAAAGGGAAGACTATCATTCAAAAAGAAGAATGAAAAAAACGGAGAGAAATCAGAAAAACAAAGTGAAAAATCGGAAATAGAGAAATCCCAATCCAAAAATCCGAAAAAGAGAGAGTCTGTATCTCAAGAGGAAAACCTTCTAGCTCAAATCCACTCCACTCCAAAAAGCTCAAGAGGAATCCAAGACATACAAATCAAAGTTCTGGTGGATTTTCCATATTGGAGAAAGAAAATCAGTTTCTTGCTTTTCAACCCTTCTCAACTGCTTCAACTGTGAAGAATCGAAGCTGAGGCTTGATTCAATCCAGCAAGGAGAAGAAGAAAAGAAGAAAAGCTCAAAAGCCAACCAACTATAAATCAGGCTTTTCTAAACCTTGTTCTTTTATTTGATTATTTGCTCATTGAGGAGCTGTGTATTTTGAAAAACTATATTTCCTTTGTTTGTGTCTAGTTTAATCTGGGGGGTTGAACTAGTGGAGGTAGTCTTACCTCGGTACAA